>JARFOD010158778.1:0-12107 GCA_031763545.1 Mopalia muscosa | reverse complement strand
GTCAGACTGAAACAGGACTAACTGGTCAGTATGTCAGACTGAAACAGGACTAACTGGTCAGTATGTCAGACTGAAACAGGACTAACTGGTCAGTATGTCAGACTGAAACTGGACTAACTGGTCAGTATGTCAGACTGAAACACGACTAACTGGTCAGTATGTCAGACTGAAACACGACTAACTGGTCAGTATGTCAGACTAAAACACGACTAACTTTTATGCCATTGCTTAGCACTAATGTTGTGGACACACGGGCGATTATAATCGCCTTATCACGGCCATTGTAGCAATCGCTGAAAAAATCGCCATGTGTATTCAGGCCATTGACAGCGATTATGATTGTCGAAGCTGGTATGCCGACAGTCGCTCAGATCAAATATGTGTCATGATATTTTTGGCCAATTTTTATCACCAGCGATTGATTGCCAGGAGTGATCGCCCGTTTGTTCATGCAATCGACTACTGTGGCGCAAAAATCTTGATAAATTGGACAAATCATGTGACCTGTGTTGCATTTTTTAAAGTTAAAAATGCTCGGATCGCTGGGACAATCACCACGTGTGATTTGATCCACTCAAGTTGCCCACTCAAGTCGTCCGAAAACTTTCACTGGCGTATTTGCTGGCAATCAGATCGCCACGATTGGGCAGTTATAATCGCCTGTGTGTCCCCCACATAAGAACGCAGAGTATACATGTCAGAGATTCAGTTGTCTGATGTGGATCAATTCTTATATATTTACCAAGAAGTCAAACAACTAGATGTGTGAAATACCCTGGCTTGGGTTGTTCAAAGCTTCCTAAGCCTAACTTCCTCACAGTTTTTCAACATAATAAGGTTAGGTGCAGTGTGAAGTGGACAATCTTTCATCATATAAGTGAAATAACCTTGAGTACGACGCTAAACCCCAAACGAACAAACAAATCCTACGCCTAACAGCAGTTAAATGACTTTGTGTCAGAAAGAGTTGACATCATGTCATAATCGATATTTATTGTTACGTTATGTTATCTATTCTCCTGTAAACCCTCGGATTACAATATACAGAGATATGAAGCTCGGCCTTATCCAGGCCCAACCAACCACATAAAATCAGGTACTCAGTATTGTTCTGATCCATCCGTTTCCGTAAAGAGACCCGAAAACTGGCGAGCTTGACAGTTGTCAATGTAAATTTAAAAAAAAAAATTATTTCAGTCTCGATGATATCAATTTTAAGTTAAATCCTTTAAAACTAATAAGTTATTCAAATATTTATTTTGTCTATTTTGTTTATTTAGACAAATTTATTTATCTAATTTATTAGACAAAATTATTTTGAAAAGAGCTCTTGGAGTTCTAAACGAAAAGACCATACTCATCCCCTGTTCCAACGTCTCACCATTCTACCATTATATCAAATTAACACATTTCACATTCTTTTATTTGCCCATAAATGTTTTCATCATCCAGATCAAATACCTTTCAGTTTCAAAAACTACATCATAAAACAAAGAAATATTCATGGGTATAACACTTGAGGACAATGTTTGAACTTCCATAGACCATTCTATCATAGTAACCACTCTTATCATTCCCTTTAACAGCCAGTCCAAGGGAATGCAACAAACTGATCTGCATTCTCCACATCTTTATTAATATTAAAAATAAGAATGTACCTTATTTAAAAATGTGTATTGCATCATGCTGCTTTTGTGTATATATCTGTAAATTAACTGTAATGTTTTTAAAAATACACAGATTTGTACCCCAAATGTCCCTAATGCACATTTTCACACTTTATACTTTATATATTGATTGTCAGTTTCTCTAAAAATGCATGAATTAGCTGTATGCTCTTTGCCTAGCTTTATTCCTGCCAATCCGGAACTATTTATTACTTTTCTTCTTTTGATGTTAAATTTGGTGAATAAACAATCAATCAATAAATCAATAATCCCATCATGTGTACAAATTGTGCCTTTTTTATATTTGTTGAGAAGCTCAAGTGACCATCCTATTGAAAAAATAAAAATTAAATTAAATTATAAATATTAGGCCACTAATGTTATTTTGTTGTAGGCCGCCCTGTTGTAGCAGTGTGTTGCCGTACATTCAAACCGGCTAAGTCATCATCGCGAGATACGCGAACCTGTCTGTACTCAACGCTCATCACTGTAACGAGAATACTGGATTACGTCATCAGGAAATATCAAGTGTGGGCCAAGGTAAACCTCAAATGTTAAACCCCAATCAACAAACTTTAACAAAATCAATGTACCCCTCACTCGTTGAGTCCGGTCTGGTGACCTTAGGTATATGCAATGATGTGTTTTTTTGTGATTTCATCCAGTACCCTAGCAAGGAAAAAGTTGAAATGGACTTTCTGTTGTCATAGAAATTGAATACTATCGTGTACCACATAAAACCCTAATCAAACAATCAAGCAATCTTGTACAATTCTAACATGTTATGAATCTTGTGACCGATGAGACCGCAAATGACAAAGTTTACGAACCAGCAACACTAAAATAAAAAATAATCAAATGTCATTTATATTTTTAACTTATAACTATTTTCGTTAAAAACTGCAATTGTAAATACCCTCTGTACATGTTCCTTGGTGTTTATATACTGTTGTGAATTTATATAGGATGAGAAACAATATGAGCTGTGCTTACTGTTTTCTCCAAAGATCCAAATAAGATCATATATATAAAAAACAATGTTCAGAGCTTTGATTTTTGTCAAAGATTAGAAATAAACACAAATGTAGTTTTTTTTTTAACGCCTGTCTATTGGTGTGAAGCATTTTTTTGTCACTTCATCCATTTTGAATAAAAAAAAAATCCTGCCCTAAAACGCCTCTCAACAAAGACAAATATTATGTACAAACAAATCTGTCGTCATAAGAGATATACCTTTGAGTACGACGTTAAACTCCAATCAAACAAACAAACAAATCAAACACTCTTAATACCAGATTGCTATCAGTAGTTAAACCCATTCCATTTGCAAGAGCCCGCTGCCATGGCTTAGTGGTAGCGGGTGTACTTACTAAACTGAATTTTCTTCGCTATACCGTTCACAGGATCGAGTCTGCCTGTCGACCATCAGGTATTCGATCAAGTCACATGTTGTGGCTCAGGCAATCGTGGGGGTGGTTTTTACGAGGTTTCCTCTCAGTTTTCCACTGTACTAAAGCAGTGTGAAGTGGACAATTCATCATCATATAAGTGAAATACCCTTGAGAACGACGTTAAAACCCAAACAAACAAACAATCCATTTGTGAGATGTTGTATAATGGTTCCAATTGGTGAAGAATTTAGTTTCTGCTCATTAACGTTAATATACCTTATTTTACTGTAACTAAATTTGGTAGAAATACTTAAGGAGCCAATATGTCCCACAATATTGAAGTTGGTGTATATCTACCTTAGGGACCGTCTCCATCAAGCTGACGTGAACAGGTAGTGATCATGACAGAACAGTCACGACGGAAGAGTTTTGGGGTGCTCGTAAAATTAGTTTCAAAATACACTACGTTCGTCGTAATTGGCCATGGGTGTCGTAAAGTAGCTTTGATATGAATGTCATGGCTGAACAAGCATGGTAAAAGAAGTCCCTCACTCTGGACCGCCTGTGGTTGAAGTCAGACGAAACAAAGCTCAAGCCGCGCTGATCTTTGATCAGGAGGGTCGTAAGCGATTATCAGCCAGGATAAAATATTACAAAATAAATAAGTACTGGCACTTGAAAAAATAACAAATAAAAAAAACAAAACTTGCTGCAACATTAACAAAACATTTCGAAAAAATCCAGTTATGAATTCAACACCGAACAGAACATGCGATTTCTGTTCATAGGCGGACGAGTGTCACGTGACCATAAAATAGTCGCGTGAATGAAGGTGTCCATCAATGTGTTTAGTTTTTAGAATCTCGCCTGCCCACATCACTGCTAAAGAAGCGAGAGTATTTGACACTGCGATGGCGATGTGTGCTGGTTATTGGCATGACAGGAAGTACGATTCATTTCCAATATCAGTAAAATGTGAACCATGTATCTCCGAAAACCACCATTCTAATGATCACCAAACAATAAAGGAATTCGTCAATCTTTCGAAAAAAGCAATTCACAGGGATCCTATCTTTCAAACTTTGAAAGAAGAACTTAAATTTCTTACAGAACATTGCATTCTCAGAAAATACATGCTAGAATTTTATAAATGCCAGGCATGTGATTATTGTCTTGATAGACCTATCAAGGCTGTTAAGTTTTTCAAGCTGCTGGATAAACTCGGTGGCATGATACCCTGTCCAGTCACAGAGTCAGCACCGACAAAGGGCGAATATCTGACACTACAAGATTTTCTGAATGTTCCAGGGCATCTTCAGTGGGGTTTGTCCGATTAGTCAGACGCCAAACCAAACGTTTGTACACTGGGATGCAAGTATGTTTTTTTGAGTAAAACTGATGAGAATCGCCATAACAAATTATGCCATTAAGTTCCATACCCTATATTCTCCATATCTTATTTCATGGTTTCTTGCTTTGTAAAAATAATTTTTTCGTATGTTGTTCTAGAATGAAAACTGTATATAATTTTTATATGTAATGTAATTATAAATACAATTCATTTGAAAAAGTCAAATTGCTTTACGTTGGTTTTATTGTAACAAAACAAACAAACGTACAAGATATAACATAGTATTAAACTATATACAAATAAACAAAAAACCAAGTCTGTCACAGCGGACTGTTGATCGGTTCGGCACATACTTGTGCTCTCATAGAGGACTGTCGCTTGGCCCTACACTTGGCATTGATGGCGTTTCTGATACTTGTGTCATTTCTGAGTACATCTTCACTCATCCCAAACAATGTAGCAGCTTGCCTGTATATCACAGTGAGTTTGTGTTTTACAAGGATATTACCACCATATTTGATTGTCCTTCGAAAATCGACAGCCTGGTTCGGAATATGAATTGGGAATGAATTGGGCGGTTCTGGGCAGGATGCTACGGGACTGGAAATCTGTGATTGTGGCTGAAAAAAATGTCAGTCTGAGCTGGTACGGGAACTGCGGCCGAATTCGTCGGTTGATTCGGTGTTTTTCCAACAATAACCACTGGACTGGTTAACACATCTGTGCGAGCCACTTTCGTTTTTACTTTCTCAGTTGTTGGGTTTGCTCCTAAATAAAAAAAAAAGATCGCATTTAATGATTTTTTTCCATTACATTCGATACCAGCTAGTGGTCAGTGTGGTCGCGTATGTGTTCCTAGTTATGTATAAATTTATAATCAATTATTTGTAAGCATTTTATTATTTACGGGATACTGTGGATGACTGAGCTCATATAATTGTATATTGAAATATTTACTATTACGTTATGTTATGTTGGTGAATAAACAAACAAAATAATGCTTATGTTAGACTGCAAAGAAGCAAATCAAGGGTTTAAAAATTGTAGTTTTATTTGGCATAAATATATTATATACGTACCATGCATTCTTTTATAGGCCGAAGACTTTTTGGCGACTTTGTAGTTTAGTTCGTCTAAACTAGTCATCATCTTCAATATCTTATTCGTATTTGTGATGATAGTATCTTGACGTTCATAAATTACTCTGAGTTCGTCCTTAATTGCTTTGTTGGATGGATTGTGGAGTGGTGTTCTGATTTCTGGTAGGTCGATGTCTTTTAAGAGATTAAGGAAGGTGTCGTCCTGAAACTCCTCATCACGGTCGATGGGTTTAACGGACAGGTATCCACCCGTCTTACCGGCATCCTTTGTTTGGGCAATTGCTTCAGACCGGCAGTTAGTTTCCCACTCTCTTTCGAATTCATTCAAATCCGCCTTTACATCGGCAAAAATAAATATGTATCGATATATATATATCTATATATACATATATATTTTGAGTAAATGAAGAGAGAAATATTTGTTTGTATATATAATAATGTCACTTATTTATAGGATTTAACATAACATTCCGCATTTTATACGTAAAAGGGGTGGCAAACAAATAATTTGCTGCTATTAAGTACGGTTTCTTTCACATAAGTATCGAGCTTTTTAAAATGGCATTAAAACGTACCTGCGAATTTCAAAATTTCGACTGTGTACACTGTCCTTCCCATTTCTAGAGAACACTGACTGCCTGTTAAAGAGTTGAAGGCCTTCCATTCCAAGACAAGATGTCTTCACCACACCAGTACAGCCATCCCAATCAAACAATACCAAAGTCCATCTTGGCAAACCTACCACAAACAAAAAAATGTAAAACTTATTGACACGTATAACAATATCACAGATACATCAAAATATAATATATAAAAAAACATTTCAAAAAGATATTTGCTTGGGACAACTTACATGTACTATCTTGAGTATCCTTGTTAGCCATGGCAATTCTTACGGGAGAAATGTAAAGGAGATGATTTAAAGAGAAGAGGGAAGTTGGTATACGGTAAGGTAAGGTCGCTAGTAAATAAAGAAATGAATACTGGAAGCCCAAATCATTTGTCTTATATATGATCCAATGCGCCCTATTTCGTTTGTGTTATGCAAGATGAAAGGACCTCCCCACAAAAAGGGCACTTGCAGGGCACAGTATGATAGGCTCGGCAAGGGATTGACTTATTGGCGAAATACCGGATGCAAGATTCCTGATTATGGTCCATACTTAATTTAATCCATTCAATATAATTTATGGAAACAATATAGGTGCATAAGTTGCAATAATCTGTGTTTGGCTTACCTGCTGATAGATCCTGCTTGAAGATCCTTTTAATAGCCAGCCCTGATTGATTGATTAATTAATTGGTTGTTAATCTGTTGATCCTCTGTCGATGTACTTTATCCGCATGAAGAGTAAACTTTACTCAGCAGGTAGTACATTTTTGTAAACAAAATTTATCCTTCAACACGTAAAAAAAACTTATTCATGTTTTGTACACTGTCAATTTACGTTCAGACTCATATAACACACTATAGGTTGTACTAGTCCAATAGAAAATAGACTACAGACCCCATATACATTTAAAAACACAACAAACATTTTCTCAGTTTTAAGTCACATGCTCAAAATCAGTTCTGGGTTGTGGGCAATAATCAATGCCGAAACGGTACATTAGTGCGGTTGCCTCCAAACTAAATCCCATCTCGAATTATAATACCAAATACCTAAACCAGATAATAGGGAATTTTACGATGAAAATCTAGATCACTGACAAAACTGTCTTTTTTACATAAAAATATAGCACGTGCGCACATCAACTGGCCCATACAGGAATTGAACACGGCATACACTACATAGGCGAACAGTGGCACATGAGACGGCAAAATTCCCCCCAACGAATATAGGCCTATTGAAATAACAGGACTATATTTTTTAATTTTTTTTTATTTATTAAGATTTGAAATTACAGCCAGGAAGGACACACAAGTGTGCAACACATACATAAAGTAACCCTCATAAAATAAACAATAAATATGATGACAAGTGTCGTTCAAAACTTAAATATGATGACAAGATAGAATGAGGCAATATATATATAGTCCATATATACACACAGTATATCGATACGGAGAGGAAATTAAAACATGTATGAATATAGATATATTTTACTGATTTAGTTGAATTTATTAGCTTTTTTGTATGAAACAAAAGATTTCTGCTTGAGTCTATTTAAAAATTAAACGAGGCTCTTGTAATTTGTCTCCAGCTGCTGGCAGACGCATTTCCTGCACACATTTATGCGCTCCCGCGGCTTTGACTCAGACACAATTTGAAGAGTCGTTTTAGTTGTATTACATCCCCAATCAATTCATACTTTCAGTCATTATAGTCCCATCGACTTTGAAGCAGGCGTTCTTGCCCCGTGAGGGAGCGGGTGGGCCATGGCGCTGCAGAATACTCCCTCGGCTTAGTCGATCGTAAGAGGCGAGAAAAGAGGTTGCTTTCTGTTGCCCTGGTGTTCTCAGAGCTAACGGATAATGGGAAGCAGATTTGTTTGTGATGTTCTGTATTTTTGTCCTTCGTCATATAAGTGAAGTACCCTTGAGTACGACGTTAAGCACCAATCAATCAAACAAACAAACAAACAAACTTTTTCAAAAAGTACTGCAGAATCCCCAGGAAAAGGCTTTTAACGAACGAAAGGACTGTAGAGGCTGGTTTTAATCAGTATATATCCATGACCCGACTAGAATGCGTGACCTAATTTGAGTTCAACTAACATTTGTTAAATCGGCGTAGTTAAGTAAACAACTATTTTTTTTCATGTATTTATGTACTGTCATATAGTATTAAATATTTAGAAGTTTAAATATATTGTGGTGTATTTAAAACCACTCTAGGACCAATTAATGCAAGGGATTAATTTTGTGGAAGCGTAATTTTAGCGGTGACTCGTCTGACACTAGCCCTTTGTCCCTTCAAACTATTACAACCGTCTCACTAAAGCCTATGTAATCCTGCGCTAATACACACGTGCCTAGCTGTCTCCGTCGTCGTGATTGTTGACAAACATTGAATTTATTAAAATCTGTCTGAATAAACAAATGTTTGGTGAAGACAGTCCCTTACAATGGGGCCTCCTGGTGAGGAAACTTGTGTAAAAGGCTAAATAAAATTTGATTTCTGCAAAATTGGCAAAGTATTACAATACATATGCATATCTCATTGGGTTTTCCTACATATATTCAAGATCTTTTTAGAAACTTGTCTCAGGTAGTTTGTCTTGAATTTGAGCGGTTTCATCGGTTTTAAGTAATCAACATTGCTGTAACTGTGGGATAAATTTTAAAAAATATGTTAAATAAATGTGAGATTTAGAGCGCAATCCATGAACTTTTCTTTCTCAGGTTACGATACCCTGCCCAACTTGTATACCCACAAAGGAACTCTCTCAGCTGATACGAACAGATCTCTGTCATCAATTCCATACGGTGACTTTCACCAGTGGGTTAAGCTGCCGTCTTGAAGGAGATAGTAGCAAGACATTCAAATCTGCCGCTATTCTGGGACCAGGTAATTGACAAATTAATTTATTGTCTTCTTCTCAAGGACATTATGATGAAGAAAAGTAAGATGGTCTTTACTTAAGCCCACTGATTAATAACTTGTATGCAGCAGATATGCAGCAGAAATTAGCAGGCTAAAACAATCAGTAACTGGGCCCACAGCCGAGACTTAGCGATTAGCAAGTGCGCTTTCCAAGCCTACTTCAAACTACCGTTCACAGGATCAAGTCTGTATGTCAATTCTCGGGGTATATGAGTGAGTCCTAAGATATGGCTCCGGCAATCCCGAGAAGGAACAGTGTGAAGTGGACAATCCGTTGTCATACAAGTGAAATAGCTTGAGTAAGACGTTAAATCCCAATCAAAAAGACAAACGTTACAGTTAGGCCATCCTTAGAATTACGTCGTCATATACTCTTGAGTATGATGTTAAACACCAATCAAACAAACAATAAAATTATCTTGACCATGGCTTTTAACACCATTCATTTAGTGACAGAATGAATCAACAATTATCAATAAATTAATTTAATGAAAAGTCTTATAAATTGTGTTAATCTTATTCTGGTTATGTACGGCAAAGTTGGTTTTATTGATAATTAAGGTTCAAAAGGAAATGGGCCCGCGGTCATGGCTTCGTGGTTAGTGAGTGCGCTTCTTCGATGTACCGTTCACAGGATCGAGTCCCTCAGGTATATGAGTGAGTCACAAAATATGGCTCCGACAATAGCTGGGGTGGTTTTTATGACCTTTCCTCTCGGTTTTCCACCGTAACAAGGCAAGGAGCAGTGTAAAGTGGACAATCCATCATTATATAAGTAAAATACCCTTGAGTACGATGTTAAACCCCAATCAAACAAACAAACTCATCAAAATGAACTGTTCACAGTGGATATAACTTGTGTCGTTGTTTATAGTGCAGGTGACGAACTCTGTGGTTCCAAGACATGCCCACTGGTACCTGGATCAAACCAAATCTAGTTTTGTACACAAGGACAGGTGTTATCAGTGCTCCAGGATTAACAGGTAGCTTTTCTGAAAAAGGTTTTATTGTGTTGCTAATTTGGGGTCATGGGATATTACTCGTATGGGTCATGCATTTCAGTCCCATAGTGAAATGACCTCAGACATATTGACAATGGTTGTTTCCACTATTTTTGTCCACCACTACTATAGTAGGGGGAGTCTTAGAAATGCTACTCGGCGTCCATCCGTCATAATTGTTTGTCAACACGCTAGCTTGAAAGCAAATTCTCCGATTAACTTCAAACTTGGTATGTAGCTTTCTCTTGTTAAGACAACAGATGTTATTGCATTTCACCAAATTCTGTTTAACGAATGGCCATTATTGCATAATTTTACAATATTCATTCCGGTATATGTTGTGAACACTAACTCTGTAACAAATTAACAGATTAACTTGAAACTTGAAAATAATATAGTCTAATCTTATTAAAACAACAGATGGGGTTGAATTTCATCAAATTCCGTAAAACAAAATTGGCACTAATGCATCGTTTTGCCATCACGTCTGAACATGATTATTTTTAGATCAAATTCACAGATAAACTTGAAACCTGGAAGTTAGCTTCCTACTATTAAGACATAGGATAAGTTGCATTTCATCAAATTGCACAAAGCAATATGGTCCCCATTGCATAAATATTCACCCCTACATGATAAGTTAAGAAACTGATGGGATTGCATTTCATTTAATTCTGCAAACAAAAATGGCCATCACTTGAATTCAGGTATTAACTTCAGACTTCGCTTTTTCTGTTAATACCATAGGTTACCATATGGTTGTATTTCACTAGATTTCACACCAAATATGGCCGACATTGCATATCCCACCAAAATGGTGATAAACATCATAACTTTTACTTTTTGATTCTTTGAAGAAAAAAATAGTTCTCAAGCAAAAGTAGGAAAAGGTGATTGACTGGGATTGCGAGAATATATTTTCAAAAAAAGCCTTTAGTTGTGGACCTGCTAGCTTCTCAGCTTGTCTGTTTACAGATTGTTATAGATAAACAGAAGGATAGCCTTTAATAATATAAGTATGGTAATTTTGCTATTTTGGGAAAACACTTTCTTAGTTCAAACAGATTCCAATTCAGAAAATTTTGCAGGTTGAAACCTGTCCGTAAATCCAACCCAAACCCTCAGAGTTAGGCCCTGAATGGCCGGATTAAGAAAAAGTTTTCCCAAAATAACAAAAATACTGTTAATCTTCACTTTCTAAAAAACAGAAAAATTATTAATATTTGTATTGTTTGAACTTAGAAAAACTGGTTTTTTTATAAACCGTGCCGTGCTGCAAACAGGGGAGTTAACAGTACATGCTTTGTGTGTAAAAATGTCCACAAATTTGATAGCAACTGCATTTTCCCTTGAAAAAGCTTGTTTTTGGTTAATTGTTTAACATTTATTTGTATTGTTTTTAGGGATCGTCAAGGAAAACTGACGATTCAATGTCCTACCTGTGGAACGTGTGCAAGATGTGTGGAATTTTTGGCAGTGAGTGTTGTACTGTATTTGATGTGGTAGCCGTTTGATGAATACATTTAAAATTTGAGATGTGTGGGAGCTAAAAAACTCCTTCTTTTTGGGTCAAGGTTCACAACTTTGTCACATTCCAAAATATAATCCATTCTACGTCCTACATCGAGACATTGACTCTAAGATACACCCAGACCATCTTGTTTTGTAAATTTTTGGTCTGTTTTTTAGCTTACCGTAACGAAGTGAAGGAAAGGTATTGTTGAGAGACGGAAATGTGTCGATGTCCCTTTCTGGTTAAGGTTTTCTGTCCAGCAAGTGCTATTCATATCCTAAGCATACCTTTCAAGTTAAGCTTTGCTATTTAGCTAACTGGTACACAAGTTAAGGTTTTTTGTTGAGGTCATTGGCTGGGCTCAAGTTTATTGAAAATGTTATAATTTTATTCATGTTATGTTTTTTGTTCAAGAGATTACACTGCACTGTTTAGGGTAAGATTTTATGTTGAGCTCAGGTTTTCAGCTATTGGCTGATATTCCATAGATTTCAGGTACATGTTCATGACATGCTATGTTTTTTTGTTGAGGACAT
>JARFOD010158767.1:0-12109 GCA_031763545.1 Mopalia muscosa | reverse complement strand
TTTCCAACTTTCACCATTGGTTTAGATAGGCTGGACGTAGGGCTAAGACGGAGGAATTAGCCCTATACATTGTGCTACTACTTTACCTGCTACAAGCAGTTCTTTAAAGAGAGATATGACCCTTAATGACTCTCATTTGGTCAAAATTGTGTCATTGATAAACTTGTTATCATAAAGGTACCTTTAGGGACGCAGTCTGATTCGTAGGGACAACTGCTGTTGGATGAACACTTTGATGGTCGACTTCTACAGACGCTGTCAGGGCTGCATTGTCTGGTCTATGAAAAAATACCAAACGATATTTCTAAATAGCACTATTTGGTACTAATGATAGTGATATCGTTTATTTATTTGCAGCGATCTTGTCATCTATATTTTTTATTTTGATCTGGACTGTGCATTCGGCTGTGAGATGGAGCAAGTTCCAGATACGTCTGTCTGATTCTGATTCACTTTTTGGAATAGATTTACAAGTGCCCAATACCTAGTCCTCTAGGTGTATAACAACTTGCATGTTAACTCAGCGTACTATAGGTCACAAAATGTGATTGTTTCCAGCTGTCTGATAATAACATTTTTGTTAAGATATTACAATATCGTGGCATCGTATTACAGACTGGTCAGGTTAGCTGGCACCTTTCGCAGCCATGCATAATATTGTTTATATCAGTATCATATTACAAATGTATGAGGAAAAAAAATTACTTGTAAACGGCTGAATTAAATATTAGGCCTACTTACAATACACGGGTCGGGCGCACACGTCGACCTAGGGCATCCTCTCTCCAGGATACCATAGTCACAGGAAATAGGCGCTATTGAAGCACAATCTTGAGAAAAAAAAAACACAGATGAAAAATTAGAAATATGAAATAAAGTTTCAAAAGATGCCCACAATATAAAGTAAGATGAACTAATTAATTAAATAATAATCGATTTGTACAAAAATGTAGAATGTTAAAAGGTGTCATCTCAGCTTACTGAAGTTAAAAAATTAAGCAGAAAAAGTTGCACCGGAAACTTGCTGAATTAAGAATTGGAAAAAAAATTAACGCAATAATAAAAATAAGGAAAAGATATACAGTTTACTTACCATTTGTGAGACACTGTCTGACATACGGGCACTCAACACCGGAAATACACGTTCCTGGCGCAGCAAAACAGGTCCTGCCAGTTGGACACGGACTTCCCTGTGTCAAATATACGTTTTTAGGTATATTGACTTCAAAAGTAAGTTATACCGAATCAACACTTAAACCATCAACAGTTTTTTTTCTTTTCGATGTTTCTTTTGATCAAAATTAGTCGATTGACATAAACGCCTTGTAATATTATATTGATTTGCACATGAATACAGAATATATATACCCTTAAATTATAAGCCACACTATTAAAGGGTGAGAGAGGACCATTCAATTTTTGTTAGAACAATTTATCAAGAAGATAACCAGAACATACATCACAGGGGTTCGGCGCACACGTGCTTCTGGGACAGCCTTTTTCCAGAACACCGAAAACACAACGGATATTGGGCATCACATCCAGACAATCTGTAAACATTGGGTAAAAGGACATTATAATTGTCTTCTGAATGTATTAAATGAGTGTATGAGCAATAACTTGCATTGATAAGCGAACAGTGAAATTTGCCTCTATATCTAATCCCATGCCGAATATCTTGTTTAGGCTTACTATATATTTATCAAATACTTTCATTACCATCAACAAGGTCGTGACCTTCGGTATTTCTGTACGATACCCATAGCATCACAAGATTAAAATTAATTAGAAACATGTCGCTGGGATGAAAAAAACCCCAATAGTGTATAGCTTAATTTTGAAACACAAAAATTGTTACATAAAATACTAACCATTTTCTATGCATGTATATGTAAAGGGACAGTCTGTCTTCATTGTGCAGTTTCCTGGTACTGCCACACATGCTTGTCCAGACGCACAGTTGGTCGCATTCTGAAAGAGCAAAACACAATGCGGTTAATTATGCTGTCAATGCAAGAGTACTGGATACTTATAAGAGAAATTCATCAATATTAGGACTAATGTGAATTGAAATGATTTTTTAACTTCTAAACATTTAAACGTACATGTATGTACTTTACGTTAAGATAAAAACGTTTATACGTGTATTATAGATACGAGCAATTAATCACAAATGTTTGTGTAAATGATATGCACACATCAAGATTAGTTCTACATCGCCAGTTAGTGTCAACGGAATTGCGTTCAGTCATGCCATAATTACAACAAATTTTTATCACATTTCAATAATGAAAATTTTAATGTTTCTGTGTAAGTGAACTGAGGAAAACAGTTGATCATTTTCTTTTTGTCAATGTAAGTTGTAAATCCTATAGCGGAATAAATTATGATACGTATTTTAGAACATGTGCCATTATTGGTGAATTAAATACATCCAACTATCAAACCTTAAGGGGAATAACCACACATTGGAAATCGCAGTATGAAGACTCACAGCGCAAGGGTTTGGTGAACACTGTACACGGGGACAGCCATACGTTTCAAAACCGAAAGTACATTGTACGTTACTGGCAACTTCATCACAAACTACAATAAAAATGATAATTAAAATAAAACTTTGTTCCAATGAGGGTGTTACAAATCTCGTCACAAAATACAAGGTAAGCAAAGGAATTTTTGCTTGCATGCCCCATCACAATTTTAAACCTACCTACCAAGTAAAGGAATATATATTTTCACATCTTCGGTCCATTACAACCCATCCATAACCGAGGGTGTGTAGCTCAAAGCTGTAAACAAAACTCTAGATGAGCTGACACGATCCTTTTGCTGTTGTAAATCGCCATTGGCGATACCTTGAGAATGCCCTAATGTTAGCTCTACTGCCAAATAAAAGCAATAATTTCGTCTTTTGTGTCCGAAATGTTCAAAATCAAACATGCTTGATAGTTATGGTACATGGCTCCCTTTGGTCCTCTTATGGTCTGAACAAAAAACATTTTGCCCAATGGTAAGTCATGCGCTTGACCCCTGTTGTCAAGACTGCCATCGATCATGATCTCTCCATCCCCCACTCAAGTCTGTTGGCAAAATGCTTTTCGTTCAGCGTATTCAAGGAGCACCGTGACACGAGTGTCTAAAATTATCCAACATGTTCAATTTTGCTGACACAAATAAAATTAAGGAAACAACTGATCTTATTTTGCTGTGGACCGAAGCAAAGTATTACACATGTGCTTTGCTTAAGCAAAATGTTTTCATATGTGCTTAGCTTTGCGGATTGTTCGTGGACTTTGCAGAAAATATATATTTTTTATAATCACCTGATGTGCATTTCTATGTGACACAACATATTCTAACAGGCTGTCCGATTACCAGAGCTTTGAATAACTGCCTCATGGAGAAGATAACTTAAAGGAGTAGTTTTTATAACTTAAAATACTTCATCATGGACACTAAACAGTTTATTTGACATTTTACAATTATTCATTCTTGTGTTTTTCATTGATAACAATTTTTAAGTCTTTGCATTTACTGTCTTTGTCTTTTCTGTGGTAGTTATTGGTTGATTCAACTCTATATATATAACATTTTCCATCAACATAATTCTATGAACATTTTGCTGCCAATATAAATTGATTTTATACATAAAACATTTTACCGCCAACAAAAAACTATGAAAGTTATACATAACACGTTTTTCCACAACCATACATGTTATTATATGTTTTGACCCCAACATATGCTATGACGTCAACATATTCTATGAAAATTATATACATGAAACATTTTGATGCCAACATATTCTATGAAAATGTTAAACATAAAACATTTTGCCACCAACATAAATCCAAAAAATTTACGAGAATTAACTTGATACCTGTCTCTTGGCAGAAACCTTCATGTGGACAATAGCTTCCATGTTTACACTGTGATGGTCGAGTTACACATTTCTGTCCTGTACGACATCGCACTGTCTGAAAATACACAAGGCACAACCAAAATTAAACACAAGTAATACGAAAAAAAAGATTTAATTCACCCTCATTCACAGCAACTGTTCACAACTGGTAAATCTAACTGAACAAACCACCAGAACTGGAGTTCTCAAAAAGTGTCTTTTTGACATGTTTGGACTATGTTAGTTTAATCGTGGACCTGGGTCTATTGACGTTATGTTACGCACGTTATGGATAGGTTTTAGTTCATTGTTTTTAAATATTGCTGCTAGTAACAATCCAGTTAGACCCAACGTTCTGAAACTATTGTAATGTGTGAGGCTATAATATGTCCAGATTTTTAGTAATATATTGGAAACAACTGTCTTACCTGTTATTTTGTTGTTGTAATAAAAATGGTACCATTTGTTATAAAGACAGGTGAAACTAAAAACCACCACTACTTCCACATAAACTGTATAATAATAAATATAATCTTACTAAGCATGGATCTGGTGCGCATGTTTCTCGCGGACATCCGGTTTCCAGGAATCCATATTGACAGAAGACTGGTATAACACGATCGCAATCTGAAATGAAAAATACCAAGAGGATTTTAATCAAAGAACAATTTTAGTTTGAACAAAACTGTATAATTGTATAAAGTAATATAAAATAGATTTGTAAAATCTATAATCTAATATTAAGTCAAAATTACACACTTAGGACAAGATTTATTCCACTAATTTGACTCTTTTCTGAAGACAGTGTAAATATCTTTTCTAGCTGCAGTTCATTATTATACAAAAGAGAGGGGAAAAAAAAACAAAACAAATAAACTAGTTGTGTTAATTCACAAAATCACAAATATTGGCTTTACCTTTTTCCAAACATACGGCTTCATGTGGACATTCAGTTTGAGATTGACACTGGGAAGGACGGCTCGAACAAATTTGATATTCATTACAATTAGAACTCTGAAAAAAAAAAAAAAAAAAACTTGAAAAATAAGAAAATTAAAAAAAAGAAAAGCCCAACTTGAAAATAACAAAGACTTGAGAATAACAAAAACTTAAAAAAAGACGAAAACGACAATAACAAGAAAATGTAGAGAAGAAAAAAGTGTATGCCTTTGCTATGGAATGGACTGACCTATAAAATCTTAAGATATAATGGCATGGATTGCAACCCAATAAAAGTTGCAAATTTATATACAAGAAAGTTTGACAGACATCTAATCAGTCTATTAGATCTAGGGTAATCTTATATCTGGTTTAAGAAATAACAAACAAAAAAACCCCCATCAATATCTCAGAATTAATTATGGTATCCATCAAATAAAGTCAATAAAGTTATTGTATTTGTTCTTATATCTGTTACTATGTGGCTTACTTACCAAACATGGATCGGCAGCACATGTACTCCGAGGACACCCGGATTCCAGTATCCCATATGGACAAGAAATGGCAATTACTTCCGGGCAATCTACACAAACATGGAATCACATAGAAATAAAAAGAAATGGTGGAACACATTAGCTTCCTTTTCATTAGTACTGGTTCATAGCATTTAACGTTGTCCCCATGGCAATAAAGGGTCAACTTTACTCGGTAAATATTGTCTGAAAACGCGAATACCACAATATTATGGACAATTATTACATTTGTTTGTTTTATCTGATTCCGGTTTAGCGTTACACTAAAGGCATTTTACTTATATGACATTGGGTTGTCCATTTCACACCGATCCTTGCTAAAATAAGGTGGAAAATTATAAGGAAACCTCGTCAAAACCACCCTCTAAATTGCTGGAGTCCCATGGTGTGACTCGCTCATATTCCTTCTGGCAACAAATTGACTTGAACCCGATGGTGACACTTATTCTGTGCATAACAATTGATTTTATTAAGATTTTGTGATATGAAATTGAAGTATAACGGTTTCAGTTCTTGCAATGTTTACACAACCACTTACCATTTGTAACACATCGCCTGACATACGGGCACTCGACTCCAAAGGTACAGTTTCCTGGCTCGACAAAACAACTCTGTCCAGCTGGGCATGGGTTATTCTAGGAAACAAAAGTGAAAATATCTTCAAACTATTATAGAGCATGATACAAAGAACTTCCAGTATCTTAACTGTATTAACCCGGAAAAAAAAGAAAAGGTCTACAAAAAATTAGCGGTAATGAATTCAATATTTCTACCAACGAACATCACAGGTGTGTGGAGTAAAATTGATAGGTTACCTGGCAAGGGTTTGGAGCACACTCATCCCGTGGGCATCCAGTCAACAACACTCCGTAACTACAACGGAGGTTTGGAAGTACATCTCGACAATCTGAAATACATTAATTGCTTTAACGGTTTCCTGGCTAACTGATAAATTAAAATTTAATTATGGCTTATCTTATGTTATTCAGTAGTTGACCTGAGGTATATGAGTGAGTCACATGTGGGTTGGTTTATATCAGCTTTTCTCCTGGTTTTCCACCGTATTTAAGCAAGTAACAGTGTGAAATGAGCAATGCCTCGTCATAAGCAAAATACTTTTGTGTACTACGTTAAACCCCAATCAAATGATGCCATTGAGCTAACATGAATCAATTACGACAAGTCTTACTGAATAAAGTCTCAACAATAAGATTACTTGTCAGCTTAAAACAAATAGAAATACACAGAAATATAACCTTTTTCATATTTAATGAATACAACAGAATACAATACGACATATAGTCATACATACATAGTATATACGAACAATATAGTCAGTAATTGTTCAGAAAACGCTCGATTTTATATATCCCAATGATTGTCATAGCATGCTTTTTGTTCTGTGTCATCCTCACAGATATTCTAAAAATTAGGAGTGTTGATTGATAACTGCAAAACCAAGCGATATTTTAATATTAAACGTCCAGTTTGCAATCTCTGTGACAACCATTCTTAAGGTTTGACAGTGCCTTGTTAATGAGGGACATACACTTAGTTAAGACTCTTATTCGTATCTTAACCTTTATTGATTGACAAGAAAAATTAACATAAACTCGTCCATTGGAACAAATATATGTAAATGGTAATTTTCTGGCATATCTGGTTTGTACTCCAAACACTCCATATAACAATATAGGTATATAGTTTACTTTGTTGGGATAACAATTCAACTGCTACGTAAAGACTACCATCACCACTTACTGATATCAACACAGACAGCTAAATGTGGACATTCGTTTTTGAACAGACACTGAGATGATTCACTTGTACATAGCTGACCACCAGAACAGGTTTGCGTCTGGAATAAAGGAAAAATGGTTTGGATGACATTTAGAAGGTAAACTCTCCAAGCAATATCAATACATTTCACAACTGAAAAGCTTCGGATTAATGCCAGTGAAAAAAGGAAACAAAGCCCTACCAAACAAGGATCTGGCGCACAGTTTCGTCTTGGGCAGTCATTTTCTAGGAATCCAAAAGGACAGTTCACTGCAAGGGTTTCAGCACAAACTAGAAAAGAAGACAAATTGAAAATCTCAATCATGAACAGCCACTGAAGGAAAACCTCAAAGCAATTATACACGTTGAAATGAATTCAGAAAGACACATTTTGACAACAGTAAGGCAACTTTTATCTTGTTTAATAAATAAATCTAAAAGGTAAAGTCAAATTGTCTTTACAAATTATCAGGGAAAATGAAAAGACAATGCAATAAAGAGTGATAATGGTTATGCAAACTAGCGTAATGAATGACGTCATTCTGGTATAACTTCAATTACATCAGGTCATTTACGATCCAAAAAGTCTAAGCTGTACTACATGAGTTTTATCACATACCTGAAGGTTGACAATCTGCGACATAGGGGCATTCTGTTTTGAATTCACAATCGGTTTGCCTAGCAAAGCATATCAAATTTCCTGCGCAGGTGGTTATCTGTGGAGAGGAGAATAAATAATCAATGAGTTAGTAATTTTGTGAACATGTTCAGGCTGTTTCACAGAATTGAATGATTTATTTGAAAGTGGAATGGAACAACTCCGTTTAAAAGTTTACTCCAACAACAGCTGTAACTTTTCAAGTTTCTTAAGTAAGGGGATAACTACCACATTCAGTAAAGACGAAAATGAAAACACACTTACTTCACATGGATTATCGGCACACTCGCGTCGTGGACAACCAACGCTCTTGAACCCAAACTCACAGAGCAGCGGCATTGTCTCATTGCATACTATTAAATAAAAATAAAGGTATTTTAAACATATATATATGCCAAATATCTTGTTAGCTACATTTTTAACAATATTTTATACATATATTTATTATGGTCATTTCTCTCGAGATGTCTGTAGGTTACCCATAACACAACTCGAGATTAAGGTTTATTAAGACACTTTTCTCTTGGATATCTATAACATAAGATGATTTTCGATTTTAATTAATCTACATCCCTGTGCCAGTGAGATTGCTTTTAGAAGCAAGAATACCGATTTTAAAATAATTGATTATGTTCTGTATGACCATCCTAAATCAAGGAAGTGAATTATAGGCAATAAATTGATATGTCAAACATATAATTTTTGCTAATGTATAAATAGTTGGTGTATTTATGCATAGAATTCCCAGAATAATTCTGCAAAATATTGTCAATGTATGGAAAATGGTCGTCATTTCCATAAATGTAAATAATGAAGTTTGGCTTTGTCCACCATAATATGGGATCATTACCTTCTCTCAAAATGATTTATTTGAAACACATCCACCTTGTTGAACTGCATCGATCTTAATACGAGACCAAATGCAGACAACAGTAGTCTTATAGGTGTGGTTTTAATTCAGAAGCTGCATTTGTGATAGGCCGTAATATTGAGCCAATTTGAATTTTTCGTCCTTCTTTGGAGTAGTCACCATTTTCTATTGTGAATTGATTTTGTTGTACATTGTTTTGTTCATATATTTCTAAAGATTAATTACACTGGCGCAGAGATTTTTTTATGGTTCATAAAGATGTTATGTTTGTATTGGTTTATGTTTTATGTCATTAGTCCACATTGTTCAATTACTCGTTCTGTCTCTTTGTTTGATTGAGGTTTAACATAGACTCATAGGTGCTTCGCTTATATAAAGATGTATTGCCCATTTCTCACTCTTCCTTTAGTAAATGCTGTGAAACACCGAAAATACACTTTAAAATCACCCTGGCAATCTCCTGTGGTAATTTCAAGTTTATTTTTAGGGTAACTCACCATCGATTTTGCACTCTGCCTCGAATGGGCAATACTCCCTGAATTGACAAGTGCCCGGTTTAGCATAGCATGTTTGACCAGTAGGACACCTAGTGGTCTGAGGAAAAAAACAAAAATATATGTGATTCGGAAAACGTACTCTGACCATACACATATAGAGCCAAGTCAAAAGTGTGGATGTTCTACAATGAGCCTTTGTATACCAGTTGGTTAGAGCACCTGCCACGTTAGTCAGAGACCAGGGTTCAAGTCCATATGGAGGCAACAAGACAATGTGTAAAGCCAGTTTATACTGTTGTGGTAAAAAGGTTATGAGTACTTTTACCTGTAGCTATCGCCCAGCCTTTAAAACCAATTAAAATAATTACAACGGAAAAGGCATACCAACTGAAGTAAATAAATGATTTAAAATGTATATGTGACACACTGGTCATCTTTATATGACAAATTTAAATATAAAACTGTTAATAGATATATACTACATTTACTCAATTAAATATTTTTCCATATTGGGATACACAACATGTAGGCATAGTTCTTACATCACAAGGATTATCAGCACATTCTCTTCTCGGACATCCCAAGCTCTTAAACCCGAACTGACAGGACAGTAATGAAGTCTCCTCGCAAACTGTAGACAAGAGGAAATACAGACCAAGAGCTTCATCAACACTGTTGTCAATTATAATGGTAAGTATTGATGTTCCAATTGTATCTTTATATTTCTGACTTAAAAGGAAATTTTTAATAATATTTTAAATATTTATTAGATTGGTTTGTTTGGTTTACCTATAAATAACTTAATGTACCGTTATCAATTATGATTACGTCTACAATCTACAATATGAGTATTTACAGCTCAACTGTTTACTATCAACTGTTTGCTATAATTTTTTTGTAAAGTATTTATCAAATACTTATTGAATCTGCACTTATATGGGAGACAATAGCAGCACATTTTACTTGTAATTCAGATCATTTTAAGCCATCTTACCATCTAGTCTACAATCAGGCTCATACGGACAGTTGTTCTGGAATTGACAACTACCAGGTTTTGCAAAACAAGATCGACCAGTCGGGCAGGTAAAACTCTGCAACCGAGAAAACAAATTAATTTCAGAAATAAATGCTTACTTACGAGTCTAAAGAAAGAAGAAAAAGAATATGCAACTTGTAAAGTGAGTAACACAAGTGTACTCACCGCACACGGGTTATCAGCACATTCGCTTCTTGGACAGCCAATATTCTTAAAACCAAACTCACAAGATATTGGAAGCGTCTCCCCACACACTGAAAATGTAATTGTTTAATTTTCGACATTTTGACAACAATAATATTTTGCTCCAAAGCTATAGCTAAAAGTTTAGCTGGTTGGGCAGCCAGAGCTGGGTTCTGTACCTCCATTAGATTACCAAACCGTGTGACCTAATTTAAAGATACAGAGTAAGTACACATTACATAGTAATTTTAAGATTTTGCACCTATCTGTTTTTACATTGATTGATTGATTGATCGATTGAGTGGTGTTTTACGTCGTTCTTAAAGGTATTTCACTTATAATTTTGGAAAGTTAATTTCCTCCAGTTCTAAGTAAAGACAGCATTGCAACTCTTCAAATAAACTGCCCTTATCCAGAGGGCTCAGTTATTATATGTTCAAATAACACTTTCCAAATAATATTTGATATAAACTTTCTAACATTTTATATAACAAAAGAGATGTAAAATCGCTCATTAGCATTGTTAAAAATAAGGAAATATGATTCTAGCATCTACTATTAACCCGCCATAATTGTTGTCTCTTTCACTAGGAAAGAAACTTAAAATTTAAGCAGTTAGGTCAGTAACTTCCATTTTTACACAGATAATGGGCATGTTTACCTCATAAGAAAATACCGAATCGATTATAGGGTACATTTAACATGTATTCAGCCAGTAAGTCTACTTAAGTCCCGTTTTGAGCTCTGCATCGAATTCTGATGCATGGGGATTACACAGTTTGGGCAGTTTAAATGATGTAGTTAGTTGAGCAACAAAATCCTATAGATCCCATTATAACCGTAAGACTAAATGAACCGTATAACCATCATCTTAAGTTTAAAAAGTTTAAAAAAATAACAAGGTTCTGATATAATGTGACTTACCTCTTGGTTTGCATTCTGCTTCAAATGGACAATTGTCTGAAAACTCACAGGTACCTGCCTTGGCATAGCATCGCTGACCCGCGGGGCAAGTTGTGTTCTGAAACCAGTGGTACAACGGTTTTTTTAACAGCCCTACCATTCTGTTACCTATCAGTGAATTGATTCTTTTTACTTTTGTTATATAATCATACGATAAAACGACCTCCACTGAAATAAACAACTATTGGCTTTCCATCTTATTTATGATAAGACTATATAAAGTATTAAAATAAAAATGATGCTGCCGTATAAACAAAATTAAAAGCAGACCAACACGTATATCGGAAATGTTTACTCTCGCTGATTAAAAATTAAGAAAATTAATATAAAACAAAAGCAAAGCTGTAATCCAAATGAAGTGATTAGGCTAAAACGGACTTTGCTACGAATTAAAATAAAAATAAGATCTAATACCTTGCATGGGTCATCAGCACATGTACGCCTTGGACAGCCAACACTTTGGAACCCAAAATCACAGGATACCGGGATTGTTTCCCCACATACTGAAAACAAAAATGATAAAAATCAGTAACTAGTCTTTTTCCACTCAACAATAGTTAAAAAATAATATATCGACAGAACTTTTTCACAAAATGCAGGTTTAAAAATAGAAGGTTCTTATAAACAAATAAAACAAATGCACAATTTTGACCTCAAAGAGGATGTCCATCATTAAAGGGGAAGACCACCCAAAAACCATATTCTATAAATAAGTAAAACTGTTTGTGTGTAATACAATACATTAATTT
>JARFOD010158756.1:0-12109 GCA_031763545.1 Mopalia muscosa | reverse complement strand
GTCAGACAATGATCAATCCAGTCAGACCATGGAAAAATCATCCAAACCATGTACAAAGCAACCAGGCCATGAATAAAACAACCAAACCATAAACAAAGCCCCCAGACAATGGACAAACTAAGCAAACCCTGGACAAACCATCACACCGTGGACAAAGCAACCAAACTGGACAAAGCCAACAAACCACGAACAATACAACCAGACTATGAACAATACAACCAGACTATGAACAAATCAACCAAATCATGAACAAAGCAGCCAAATCATGATCAAATTATCCCTACCATGAAAAACCAGCCAGATCATGGACAAAGCAACCAGATCATGGACAAAGCAACCAGATCATGATCAAATTATCCATACCATGAAAAACCAGCCAGATCATGGACAAAGCAACCAGATCATGGACAAAGCCAACAAACATTGAACAAAACAATCATACGAGGAAAAAACATCAAGACCATTAACAAACCAACCAGACCATAAGAAAACCAATCAAACTATGGATAAGCCAACCAGATAAGGAAAAAGCAACCAGACCATGAACAAACCAAGGAGACTATGAAAAGCCAACTAGACCATGAAAAAATCAGCCGAATCATATACAAATTAACCATAGTATGGACAACGAAACCAGATCATGGACAAAACGACCTAACTATGAACAAAGCCAACAAACATTGAACAAAACAATCATACTATGAAAAACCATCCAGACCGTTAGCAAACCAACCAGACCATAAGGAAACCAACCAAACCATGGATAAACCAACCAGTCCATGGACAAAACAACCAGACCATGACAAGCCAACTGGACCATTAACAAACCAACCAGACCATGACAAGCCAACTGGACCATGAGCAAACCAACCAGACCATGTACAAACCAACCAAACCATGAACAAACCAACCAAGTTATGAACAAAGCCAACAAACATTGACCAAAACAATTATACCATGAAAACCCATCCAGACCGTTAAGAAACCAACCAGACCAAAAGGAAACCAACCAAACCATGGATAAGCCAACCAGGTCATGAACAAAGCAACCAGACAGTGAACAAGTCAACCAGACCATGAACAACCAACCAGACGATGAACATGCCAACCAGACCGTGCACAAACCAACCAAACCATGGGCAAACCAATCAGACCATGGAAAAAGAAGCCAAACAATGAACAAACCAACCAGACCGTGGACAAAGCAGCCAGACTATGAACAAAGCCAACAAATATTGAACAAAACAACCATACCCTGAACAAACTAACCAAACCATGCAAAACCATCCAGACCATGATGAAACCAACCAGACCATAAGAAAACCATCCAAACCATGGATCATGAACAAAGCAACCAGGCAATGAACAAAGCAACCAGACCATGAACAATCCAACCAGCCCATGAACAAAGCAACCAAACCATGAACAAAGCAACCAATCTATAAACAAAGCCAGCAAACAATGAACAAAACAACCAGACCGTGAACAAGCAGTCGGACCATGAACAAAGCAAGCAGACTATGAACAAGGCACAGCTCTGCTTGAAGAGTCGTATCCTGCAATTTCTTCTCGGAATGGTACACTTTCGAAATAAATGGTTCATTTAGGAGCTCTTTAGAGAAAACGAGTCTATGTGGAACACAAAAACGTTTAAAGTATTGTAAACCTAACGTAAAGACATATTGCTGTAGCCAGTGTTATAAAAGTCTTTTAAGACTTTAAGAGTTAGGCACCGAATCGCCAGGAGTAAATATCGGCCACCTAGACCTACGCTCGTATAACTGAAGCCCATACTGACTGTACCCTATACGCTGGTCCATATAGCAAAGCTTTTAAGGTAAAGGGCCGTGGAGTTAGGCTCTAGACTCACACAAAAATCTATTGGTTGATCTTGTCACATGAGCATACAGGTTTGCAAAATGGAGAAGCTAAGTTTAGACGAGGACTGTGTGCTCGTGTGACCAGATCAACCAATAGAATTTTGTGTGAGTCTAGATGCGAACTCCGCGGCCCTTTACCTGGGCTACTGTAAGTCGATTGCTGGTTATACCAGTGTACCTAAACCACTCAGCAAACCGGCCTTGTATAAGGAAAGCCGGGTGCCTGACTGACGAAGTGGTCTAGGTGGCCGGCATTTACTGCTGGCGATTATGTGTATAGCTCTGAGGGTCGAAGGTTCGATTCCCGGATGGGTTTCAGTCTGCAAATTTTTTTTAAACTAGTATCTGCTCAAAATTTAAAAAAGGGTTATCCCAAAATAACCAAATCTCTGTACATAGACTTAGTACATCAGTTTCTATACACAGAGACGGTCGCGTTCCTGAACAGTCATCTCACAAGATGTATCAATCCAGTCGAAAAAATGTAGGAGTGGGCCTACGAATTGCTCTATAAAATATGTCCAGGTATAAATACCCCAAACAGGTCTGGGGTTATACACGATTTAGAGAACTCCCTAAGCACTTTTCGTGTTGAAAGTCAATAGATAATCAAAGGTAATTTCACTGATTTCGAGCATCCGATTAGCAATGCACGGCAGATTATTCGGATCTTCCTAGTTCGATGAAGTTTATGGCAGAATCAGGATTGATTTATTGTATTCACGGACAAAGCGCAAATACAGCTGTATAGTTGTGATATAGCCAATAACACAGAACTGTGGTCGCCTACTTCTATAATACTTTTATTGTACACAAGCCGTTCGGCAGAATTAACATTGGCAATCCAAGATGCTTAAGTAGGCAAATATTACCTAATTTATTTAAGAAGTAAATACAACAGATATAGGAAACGTCACGCAAATAAATATGCCGTAAATATGTAGAGAAACCCTTAGCCGTTTGAAACTCTCAGTTCTCTATTAAAGGAATAGAATGTTTAGATAAACCCATGCCTGTATCGCAGACCTAATTACCTTTTGTACACATAATTTATGTTAAATACGCTAAAAAGTCATCCAAATACACATAAAAAATAATATTGTGTGCTATACTGTAGAACAAAAATACACAAAACGGTAACAAAATACTCATGAGTCACAAGTAGATCTCATTCACATTTTCGAAAGAACCTTTAGCAGAATTGTCTAAACTGGGTAAAGTATGGCGCTGAGAGTCAATATGGCCGTAGACTTGTGAATCCGTGAATGCCGATTACTCAGAAAATTTGCAAAGCTGAAAAGAAGATTTTCATAATAAGACGTACACAATTGCAAGCATTTTATCTATTCTAAATGTTAACAGACATTGTCTATTTCTTCAACTTAACATCGTCAGCTTAAGCGAGAGGAGTACCATGTTGAATAGAACCCTAACGTCAAGTTTTCTAGTGGTAGGCTGCAGGATCAACCTGGGGTGAGGAAAACAACAACAATACACAGATCTGACCAAGGTCCAGTGACATCGCCAAAGTGACGAAATGAAAACGCTTTCAGATCAAACATTCGGTTTTATATAAAACTGTTTTTTTTACAGCTGAAACCGTTGGTTCATATGACTACATTTGTTAATGGTGTAGTCCACAACTGCTGAGCATTTAAAGCTTGAACAAAAATATATTTAAAATATATACACTGAGATTGGACGAGGGACTACGGTCATTTAAGTTCAATTAGCTTACAACTCATATGTCAAATTGCTAACCATTTATATCATCCGGAACAGTGGTGTTAAGATCATTTTGAAATCGACATCTTAAAAACATACATCAATTATTCTCTCTAGAGAGGAAACCAAACATAAACGCTTCGAATTAACTTACTCGTATCTGTTGATTAAGCCTATTCAAAGATTGTATTTGTTGGGTCTCAACTGGGAACCAACCTAAGATATAATACCGTTTATATTCCACTATGACTTAATAACAAACCGAAATTTTATTCTCATTACAAGAATATCAACATATTGCTGATAGAATGTCTACACTCTGATAAAAACCAATAAGAGCATACAAGGATTGCATACAATTTCTTAAAGTGAAAGTTCCGTCTGTATCAGGCAGGTTGTAACACTAGTTTTAATTTATATTTCTTCAAAATACCAAAGCAATGCTCAATCCAGGCCGAATATATTATTTGCTACATTTAAATCAACCATTTTCTATACCATGTGAATGGTCCTTGCCGTATCCAGGATACTGGGAGCATGGTGTGTAGCACCCAGTAAAACTTGGATGATGCACAAATGACACCGATAGATTACCCTATGTAGAGTAGTAACTCATTCTGTTATGTGTATCTGAGATCTGCACAATACCGCCAGGTGTTAATGGAGAGTAATCAAGTCTTCCCCCCAAAACTGGTCCTGTATTCGACAGGCTTTATAGCTAACAAGCACCTGTAGCAGACACTGAGCATATTGCGTGAAATCAATGTACACAGCTTAATTAAGTTATCTCTTCGTTGTAGGTTTTCAATTAGGTTTACTGATATCAAGCCATGCACAGAAAATTAACATTGGCTTGGTTTTATTCCAAATATATTGATCTATACTTTTCCAATCAAATACATGTAGAATGCCTGTAAATGGCCAAAAAGTGACCAAGCGAGAAATAAATCTATTTATCAGTTATTGAACCAATCAACTAAGCCTGGGTGCAATAAACAAATAAAACAGTTGAAAGCAGCTAGAAAATCTTTTAAAAATATTCATATTTGAATCCAAATGAAAACTTACCTTCGGTCGTCTAAATGTCATTTTCTCATATTTGTCGTCCCCACTGTAGACATAAGTCAATGAACTCTGATCGGGAGGAAAAGACGGGTCTGTGTATAGATCCTCGCTCCGAATATAGCCGTTTTTCCCGTCCCTCTTTTTTAGAACATTATTTTTAATTCGAGTAAAATCTTGATAGGGTACTTCTCGTTTTTTGTTGTTCCCGTGTGATTTTCTGTAACCGGAAGTGGAGGAAGCTGCCATGTTGATTCCTCCCATACAATCACGGCAGGTATCCACGGTGTAGCGTTACACTCATCCAAAGTAAAATTGGTAGTGTGGTCGGACCCTAGTCAGAAATCAGCACAGTCTATACCAATTTATCTCTCCCTTTCCAGATTTAAAGACTTCTTAATATTCCTCAAATGGTGCTACGCGCGAGAAAGTCAATATTGACTGCTCGGTGGCATATTAATACACAAATCTGTGTATACTGGAGTCGGTGAATCTTTTCAACAGTGGCAAAAATGTCCACGATTGATAGTTTCATTCGATGTTTAAAACATGCGCGAAAACCCCTCTAGCAGTCTAATCTGTTTTTGAGTTAAAAAGATATATATATGAAAATGACACTTATCTATTTAAAAACGTAATTCAAGCCGAATTAGTACTACATGAAGCCAGTCCCGAACTATTCTTCTTAAAGCAGCATCAACATCCGGAATATTCTAGAGTATCCGCTCTCAGAAATTGCGTAGTTAAACGAAGAAATTACTTGGAAAAATAAATACCGTTGTAAATAATATAACGTAACTATAACGAAACATAATATAAACTAGTTCTTGTTCTGTTTAGTAGTGTTTCATCAGTCTCTTTCAGACACTATTTTCTCCAGTCTGATGGATACAGGGTAAACTAATGCGTGATGCACCATAACATATCCCAATTCAGAGGTGTACTACTTTCATCTGAAACGCTTCCACATATCCTTATGTAGAACTGAATAGCACATAGCAGCGTCATAAAGTCTGGGTATTTTTCAAAAGTCGTTTATTTATGCTGATATGATTGTATTGTGCGCAATAATTGACACTAGACTTTACAGAAGCATACTGTGTCTATGATCGATAACCATAACATCTTATACAGTTGATATCCAATTTGACTGTCCATCACGGTCGAGTTGGGTAAAGGGCGGCGGATACAGTAAGACATTAAACACCATTACTATGTTTGTCTATTGATTGTTCGAGGCGAGTAAATTGATCAGCTTCTTTGTGTTCTGTTCGTCTCCCATCGACGGCGAAACGTACGTTTTCAATATCAAAAGCTGACTGTAGCCTGTTGGTGCTCATTTGTGACATTTAGTTCCTGATGACTAATTTGATTATAGAAACAAAATTGTGGGGAAACATCGCTCATTTACCCTCATCAGTCCGCGTTTCTCTGCCAACACAGTTACAGGCGTCACACTAAGCCTTTTCTTCTTTAACGGAGACCGTTTTTTCGATTTTTGTTTGACCTTGCTAATCACATCATAGTTGTGTATGCCCAAATTGAATCGTGGTACATATTTTCCTTTTACATCTGTAATACGCAGCAAACTGGTAATTGTTCACACTAAATTCATAGGCCAGATGTATGCCTTCAAAACATGCAATTCAATCCACGTTTATATATATATACATATGTATACCCATACCCCGGCAGATCCGTTCGAACTGTATAACCGTAAATCATCAGACAATTAATGGCGATGGTAACATACGAATATGCTAGACAATGTGCTCAGTCAATTTGTAAAAAATATAATCATTCCGATTTCCTCCAATAAATCACAGATGTATGGTAAGAATATATCTCTCCAAATGTCTCACATCAACACACTGATCCCTAGTTTTGTTAGATGATAAAATATCAACTTTCAATATCCCATATACTTGTTGGAGGATTCGTCGCAACCGAATTAACCAGTCACAAAGTGTAAAACGCCCGTGACCACAAACGTATTATTAAAAAAATACGTACTCATAAAACCCATTAATGGGAGCATTATAGACCCAGCAGGCGATGCTCTACAGGTATTGTAACTTCAATTCCCTCCTGATCGAGCCTCTAACATAGGTCCATGACACTACCAATAACGCTACATCTATCAACGGCTTGTCAGCGACATGCTCAAACTGTCTCTCGTCGGTTGCTTAGATACGAGAAGAAATGCTCACAGTGATAAGAGTTATTTATTTTACAACAATTCCGTGTTCAACATCATCGTTGCTGTGACTGTGTAGAATATATGAAGCCTCTCACTGCCAACACGGAGCTTGTATCTGTCCTCTTTTATGACACTCTCCTTGGACCTAGGAAGCGATTACAAGGCCATACCGCAGCAATAGAACACAATAGTAATTACACTGTATCCATATATTATCTCATATACACGATCACATATGTATAGTCTACAGTAGATCCCTTATCGTGGTACACGCCGTTCTAGGGATCAAATAGTCCCTGCTACCATTTAGAGGTAATTTATAAGGAAGCGCCACGGGCTTACGTCTAAAGGATGCGGTCTAAGTTGGAATCCGTTCTCCCGTGCCAGTATGTATCTATATGTGACAACAAGCTATTCTGTTGATGAGGAGAGTGAAGGCCATATTATATATATCAAACGTGAGACGTGACAGCAACTCAATTTCACCTGCTGTAGTATTGGAAACCCGTTGAGAAGTTAATGAGGTGTTAAGAGCCTCAATTAGTGCCTTGGCCAATGACGGGAGCTATATATTAGTTCATAGGTGTGTCGTGCTTCATGGCATCTGTCTACAAACGTATTAAATAACACGATTGTCATGTGAGGCATGGTCTCTTACGTATATTTTCTGAATATTAATCAAGGCCATTGCAGTAAGTAAACAAACTGTTAAACAACTCTCAACTGATACATAAAAAATTTTTCTGTCTTTCAGAAAGTGAAGATTAACAGTATTTCAGTTTTCTTGGGATCACACTTTCTTAGTTAGAACAGATTCTGGTTCAGAAAATTCTGCAGGTTGAACCACGTCCGATAATCGAAGCAGCAGTAAATGCCGGCCACCTGGGACAAATCGGAGAAATACATAAATCGTTTGATACTAAATTTTAACATGCACAATTGTTCGAGTTCATAATTGTACTTAGTGGGCTAAGCAATCTAGGGTCGATAATTCTAACGCTTACCTCCCAAATGCAACTGTTTGATTGGATTATATAATAAAGCGGTGTGGCATGGTCATCACATTTGATCAAATCTCCTAAAGTCAGCCCTTTCAAAATTAGGACACGTGTTAAAACTCGTGAATAAATTGTTTGTTTGATTGGGGCTTTACGTCACATCCTGGTTCGTATTATGCAACCCATATGATTACGTGTCCTCACAATATGTTAAGGAAACCAATCTAAAGTATATTTGCAAAGAAGACAAGGCAGGGAAGCCAGAGACAAAATATACACTGACACCACTGACAGGGCACGTAAATTTTGTTTGATGTTGTATCTTTTTAAATTTCTACACGCCCTGATATTAATTTACACCCGTTCCGAAATTAGTTTTCACCGGCCCCAAAATTAATTTATAGACGACACGAAATTCATTTCTACCTGCTCCGAAATTCATTTATATCCGGCCCCATATGCATTTCTACCTGGCCAGAAATTAATTTTCACCCGCCCCTTAATTCATTTTCACCCACCCAGAAATTAATTTCTACCTGCCCTGAAATTCATTTTCACCCGGTCCTAAATACATTTCAACCCTCCCCGAAATTAGTTTTCACCCGCCGCGAAATAAATTTATACACAGCCCGTAATTCATCTATACTCCCCCTGAAATTCATATATGCATTTGTTTTTTTACTTGCTCTAAACGACACATACGTGGTGCCAACAGAGAGCGAATTGACTGATATTGTTGACGTTCAGTAGACCTATATTCGTATCGACTGTTTGTTTGAATGGGGTTTAACGCCGTAAATAATGCTATTTCACTCACATAATGCTTGGCGTGGTAGACCAATGGACGAAGGAAAACCACCTTCGCCCATTTCTTTAGGTAATTTCACTCACATTGCGACGTGCCAGTGAAGTTCATGGAACTATAATGTCCGGACGAGAGGAAATGAATTTCGGGGCATATTTGTCTGAAAATAGTCACTTTTTATCATTTTGTTTCTGAGGTGAATTGCCGTTTGATTAAATCTCTGTTGTAAGAGTGCAATTCCGTAACGACCGGCGTTGAACAATAATCAGGCATTCACAAAACGGGACAATGGGACCCCAGATTGATTGGTTGTGTTTTATTTGCCGTGCGGCAGGGTAGTTCATTCATACGACGGTTGTATATTGGCACAATCATACGTTCATAAAATGTAAAAGATTTGGCTATAATGGAAAATAATGTCACCTACTATACTATAAGTAGACAACGTTACCATAATTCAAATATATAGGCCCTAACCCAAAATTTAGACTGAGTAGATAACAGTGTTTGAATATACCTCTATATCAGCTGCTATATATACGGTGGAGGCAAGCCAATTTTTCTCTCTTCATTTATTTAGAATATATATGTCATAAGGAAACAGTAGTTTAGAACTAGACATACCAGCGATAAAAAAAAGAATAGATAATTATTTATTTCAAATATATATTTTTTGTGGCGGATTGTTTAGTAAAAATTCTTGATTACTTTAAGCCAGTGTTTATAATAGTGCATTACGTCATGGTTAAACGATTACAAGGGGAATAATTTATTCTCACAAAACATGGGCGTTACATAAAGCTTCTGCGATGTGTAACTTGGGTTTACACAATGAAACAATTCCAAGATTTATATTAACTACATCATTATTTATTGCTTTTGAGTCTTGTATGATCAGAGTTTTCAGTTTCCCTATCTTAATACTTAACATAGGACATGTCTATGGATGACAACTTTTCTTTAATATCAAAGTGACGTTTCGATGTAGTTACCAACATCGTTATCAAGCTTGATGATCAAGCATTTGAACAATATCGTATTTATAACAGTAAAATAAGTGACTATACATTGGAATTGCAAATCTGACAATGACAGAGAACAAAGTTGAATATTCAAACCCAGTTTAAAGAATAATATATATGAGTCCCTAGGGTGTCTGATAATCACTAATTATTTATACAGTATACTCTTCTTTTATGTGTGTTATGGATGGATGTCACGTGCCGTGAATCAATGACCTAAGCGCTTATAATGTAATGGATTCATAATAAACATCAATGCAGACTTCATCAACAGGTTATTAGTGAATACTGTTTGAAATAAAATGCGCTAAATAATAACCAATTACCATTCTTGTGCGATTACCTGTTAGTTACCAAGAAATAGGTAGCTATATAAGAATTGATTATATAGGCTGTCCCCTCAATTAACTTATCTGAATGCGAACACTGGCAAATACTATAGATTTTACTCCTGTACAGTTGTGTCCGTTGAATTTGGGTCTAGAGGTGATGTGTTGGGGGTTAAGGTTGTAGTCATGCCGATTGTAACTCTTGCACATCTATGCCCAATTAATTATAGGTTGACGGATTACGCCCTACTGCTGGGATCACGATTTAGTTGTTAACATTCAAGTCATACCGAATTAAACTCAAATATGTACATTTGTGTCTATAGAATTTTCGGTTTGTGAAATAGTGTTGGGGTTAAGTTGGGACAAAGATTAAAGTCATAACCAATTAGATTCATAAAAAAAATGTGTCCATAGACTTACGGGGCGGATGATTAAATAAGTGTTTTGCATTAGGGTTAGGGTTGCTGGTGGTTAACCAAGGAACATTATTATACACAGGAAGTTTTGTATTCGCATTTGCATTTTATCAGTACGAATTTACATGTCATCTCCATGGCAGAGCTCTCACGTGACCTTACTTATTTTGCAGTGAAAATGCCGTCGCTCGTCTCTACGATGAAAATAAGCTACATCAAACAGCCTTAATATATATGACCAGATGAAATTACTATCGATTAATAAAACACGTCTGAATAAAGCAAAACCGCAAACAAAAATGTGGTAATATTGTCCATATGATAACGTTTAAAGGTCTCTTTGCGTTCGTTGCTAAGGCGACTTATAAAACGCGATATAAATCACACTGTTAATAGTTACAGCTATGTGGACAATATGGCTTACAAAGCCGTTTATATAGTAGAGACAAACTTCTGACCATTTGCGTCACCGCCAAACTAATAAAGTGCTCAGTTAAAAGGGAAAGGACAGAAGTTCATCGAGCTCAACATCATACTGCTTCCCGTTGACTCGATCCTTCATTTGGTGTCCGTTTCGAGAGACACCAACATCTAAAATACTAAGATCATAAAATAAACTTGTTGTGAAACTCATTCTCTTTAGAAAATATATTTTTTGTTAATATATATATCTCTAAAATGCCACCTTTAGGAGGATTTATTGGTTAACCATTCTGAATACCATGTGGATGGTCATTCCCTTATCTCGAAATGGTTGCCCATAATTAAACTTGAGATTAAGATCTATGTAGAGACACAATCTCGAGTTTTATTATGGGTAACTTCGAGATAAGTTAATGACCATTACAAATCTTGGAGTTTATCCGCAACGTGATATGATTCATCGACAAGAAATTATCTACATCACTGTGCCAGTGCGGTTAATTTTTAGAAATAAATATGTTTTTAAGAGTTATTTATTTATTGTCAGATGTGAGTCAGTTGTTACTCGTTGACGTGCTGATCAGCAGTACAACGCCAGTATAGCCAGGCAGGGCGAAAATAAGGCACAATGCCCAACTTGTGTCTTAGAGACTGAGCGACATCACACAATGGGAGATATGTCTTAGTGACTTCTTGTGACGTTCATATACCTGATGGTCAACTGGCGGACTTGTTCCAGTGAATGTACGTTGGAGTAGGATTAGTAAACGCACAAGCTAGCAATTAAAACATCCAGGGACTCCCCTAATCACATAAAATAAATGAATACCACCGGTCCGTGTGAGACAAATCATTCGTTTTCAAATCCTAAGAGAGACTTACGTTATTAGTTATCTATAACTTTGAAATTTTGCTTGCAAACGCAAAACTTTTCTTTCTCTTTTTTTTAAAATTCAGGCATTGCTATCTGCAGGTTTGACGATAACCATAAATACGGCGTCTAACCCCATTCAAAATAGCAATGGAGGAAAAGCCATTACACTCTATGACTTATTGTAGATCATGAAATGTACAAAAAAAGGATGATAATTAAGGACAATTTACATGCAGTCAGTACCGGTACAGGAAATCATTTCGCACTTGTAGAGAAAATATTTCGTGTCATTCCAGTAACATCTTGTTCATCGGAACGTCAATTTGGATGTTTTAATAAACTCTCAGACATATTATTGGGAGGGGGGGGGGG
>JARFOD010158755.1:10793-21594 GCA_031763545.1 Mopalia muscosa | reverse complement strand
AATGGTAAATTTTTATTTTTTTGGGGGGGGGGTGGGGGGGCAAATCTGTGAAAAATTAATGTTAAATAGCACATTGGCTTGTTTCTCGGTCTCTTTTAGAATCGGTTTTACTGCAAGCTTATCGACATAAATGTTATGAAAAACAGTTTGAACTAAAAGGATTTGTATAGCCTTATTTTTCATGATCCCAGATTGTCTCCCTTGTATTGTATTGACGCTTGTATCCGTCTTGAACGCTGGCTAGATTTGGGTGAGACAACTCTATCGAGAATGCCTGTCGCTCCAGTTACATCATGATTTACAGCATAGCGCACATCCAAACATATAGTTTTTATCCATGTTATTAAAAAATTGGTTCATTTTGAGCCCAAGGGGTTCAGCAAGACCTTAACACTATTCCTTGCTTTAAATACGTGGGAGGAAACCTCGTGAAAACCCCACTCCCGATTGTCGGAGGCTTCGTGTGACTCACTCAAGTACCTAATAGTCGACAGACGTACTCGAATCAATATAACGGTACATCGAAGTAGGATTAGTCAGCAGACGAGCTAACCACTAAGCCACGGCCACGGGCCTGACCCAGAGACAATACTGTGTATGTATCTAATCTACCACAATGTAAACTCAATTCGAAACAAGTACGAAGCTTAAATAAACTAGCTCAATTGAAGTTGTGATTCAGTTACTGTATATAAGAAAGTCGATATTATAGAAGAATATTCCGTTGCCCACGTCTTTTAGCTGAGAAATTATTGACGATTTTGACAGTTAAGCGTTCTGTTGGAATTTGATAAGCGGTCGACACTTTTGTCTACTGCTGCAACTCATCTGCCACATGATGACCTGTGCAGGTAAACAGGCTGTACAGGCTTTATCGGGTTTCCTGTACCAACCTGACTGTTAACGAATAATCATAAAAAAAAACATCATTATTGATAAGACTATGGACAAAAGTTATTTAATATTACCCAATAACTACGAGCTAGATTTAAGTACAACTGAATTTGTTTTATCGTCATTTAAATGCTGCATTTAACTACACTTAATCGTTCAAATGTATCGCTCAGAAGACTGGAGACCACCTCTCCATCCTATGTTTATCGAGTAAATTTTCCGGTTTCTGTGAGGGTTCCGTTGTGGTTTAACAGGGTTTCCCCCATGGTTGTCCACAACTTACTGACACTGCAGAGTGAAAAATGCTTGAATAGGTACATCAATTAAAACAAAGCCAAAACCCATCTACAACAAAAATAGCTGAAAGAGCTTTAAAAGGAACACGTCATCAAGCTTCTAACCACTCAAGTGCGTTTGATTTTTCAACATTTTAAATCTATTTATTTCGCTAAATTATATATATAAAAAACCCAACATTTCAATTGTTGGAAACATGTTTAAAAGAAATGTTTCGTCAGATGAAAATCATTTTTTTTTTTTTTTAATTATTGTTTGCGGACATTTAAAAATATTATGGTACAATTGACTGCACCCTGTAGAAAATCACAAATAACAAACTTCTGTACTAAGTGATGTAGGACAATTAGCATGATTCGGGGTTTCGAATTTGGTTTTGAAAACAAATCCTCCCACGTACGACGCTAGGTGAATGCAACGGCCAAGAGAGCAATGAATAATAGATTGTCCCTTGTGACCATTTTCTTGACTAATCAGGTTCGAGAATAATGCATCTCTCAGATAGAATAGACAAACGAGGATGTCCATTGTTATCATCCAGCTTAGCGGAATAGGAAAAGCCAAATCAACAGCTCAAAGTTTGGCACTTGGTGTACTCGCTCTAATTGCTCCCTTTGAATGTCTGGCAAATCTTGTAGACTGCTGACCATAACCCAAAGAGTTCCAGAAACCGACTTTGCGATAAACATACATGACCATCTTTTAATCCGTGATTAAATAAAGTTTATAATTCAATTTACCTGCAAAGACACAACTCAGACTTCTAAGAGTGTTTGTTATTAAAATGAAGTCACTTCCTTGGACATCGCTGTTTTGTTTATTGTCTAAAATTCCGTACAATGTTAAATTAAAAGTTTGTCTTGGAAAAAAAATCCAGTACCTCTACAAATTTTCTACATGTGTGTGTCTTTTATAGTATTTGGTTAGCATTAGTTCTTTGTTGAATGTCAGAGAGACACTGAAAGAAATAAGGACTTCCTTTAAATAACTGGAATATCCTGAAAACGATTCGACAACCATATGGTATCGCTTATGTTAGTGTGGGTGTGTGTGTGAAGTCATCAATAGGATCTGACTTAACGACCATACTGTCATTGTCCAGTGACAGAACATAACTATTGCTTGACCTTACCCGGGAGATATCACAGGTTGGAATGGCTGGATTAGATTTGGTGTTAGATTTGTCTTATTAAAGGAGGGGTAATTTATATTCATTAAATTTGCTGAGTGAAATTCTCTTAAGGACTGAAAGGTGGGAGGAATAAGCAATCAGACCAAGCCGTGACTCAAGCAAAGTTACTGCCACGAAAACTTTATACTAATTAACTCAGCATACTTATTTCCTTTCGTCAAATTTTAACGTTGAATTTTACTATGCCGTTTATAGCACTCAAAGCAATGATTTCGCATACTTGTGGTGGTTGAAGTAAGATACAAATGTGTCAAATTTGAATTATGTAACCGGAATAATATTTATCTGATAAATTTGTCTGTCGTTTATAACACTTTGTACAATTAGATTTTTCCTTTCACGTATTTGTGTGGTTGGATTAAGAGACATGGTTTATCTTTCAAATGGAAATGTGTCATGTAACCAGAATAAAACTAATCTGTTAATAGCACTAAGGTCTCTTAAACATTTAATGTAAACATAACCCCCGTTTTTCATATCCATTTAAAGCAATGTATTATTTTTCAGTAAAATTGACGTATATTATTTTTATTATTTTTTTTTTTTTTTTTTTTTTTTTTGGTTATGGTTTCATATTTATCCTGTCGAGTTGGTTTCATATGTAGTTAAAACTCTTCCAGTGTTTGCTGACTTTGAATTGTAACAAAACATTGAAAAGAGCGTTGGATACCTTAGTTGACCAGTATAATACATGTATTTGACATATTTGACTTTTAAATATATCATTAAACATACATAACGCTTTAAACTGTGTGTGAAAAAACAAATGCAGTTTGAAAATCTCAATCCTTCATTAGTAGCGTATACATGTGAATCACATTTCAGACATGTGTTTTTACTGGTGAGGAATTCGACGGTAATTTCATCTCTGTTTGACCACTGCGTATACACCTCTACGTATACACCACTTTTATACACCACACACAGCCTTAAAAGTCGTGGTATGGGGCGGTTGTTGATTTAAGGAAGGCGGGGATGGTAGGGAAGTTTTTTTCGGCTTGTATATGGGCTTCCCACGATTTAACTTCTGTGCATGCATAGAATAGCATGTTATATGTAAATTCCCAGTCAAACACATAAACAATAGATACAGACGTTAGGTATTCCTGGGAAATATTGTGTCAACTTGTGTCGACTCTGTTAATTACTAAGCTGATGATTTTGTTTGAAACAATGCTATTAAACAATACCATTGTCTAACTCGCTACAAATCGATTCACTACAGAAACGTTGATAATTCTATCGTAATATTATTATACATATATCGTTGATAACTTTCTGCAAAGCAATATCCTTGTATGAGGTAAGCATACATTTTGTTTGCCAAAACATTAACGTTACAGGGCCCTTCTGCTATACGTCGAAGTCCACATTCACGACAAGAGAGAGGCGAGTGGCGGATTGGCACGAGACACTTGAACCGTTTTTCCGCACTGTTTGCATAGGTATTAGGTGATTTAATGTTCAGTCTGACATAGAAAATGTCTCCTAAAGTTTATCTTATCAAACACTACAGGACAGTACTATTTATTTAGTTAATTAGTTATGTCCACTAGAACTCTATATCTCTATATCTCTCTTAAAAAGGTTAAATAGTATGACCTACTTTAGGAGATATAGAACTATGCATCCAGTCGAGCGCCATTACCTCAATATCTTTACTTTTATGCGATTACTCACTTACTGCAGTACTCTGCATGCTCTAGCTCCAGGAGAAGGTTGCTACTTAACAATGTATTTATCAGAAAAACCTGCCATTGTTTTACCTTTAGGAAAAAATGATTTACACTGTTTCCTCAATGCCGAAATATAGGTTTTGTCTTTTCTTGGTATTTGCATTTTTCTACGATGTCTGTTCACATTTAGAGGGGGTTAGAATAAAATTGACTTGTCTTCAAAATCCAGAGCTATCCAAAATTCAGCGTGTTTAGAGAACAAATGTATGAGAAAACTGTTTTCTGAACAGTTTGCAGACAAAATACAGATAACTTTGAAAATGTCAAAAAGCAATTGATACAAATTTCCCCATGGTGAATTACCATCTTGAGTCCAAAGCTCAAAATGACGCCTTTATTTAAATTCTCAATTATGTAAGTGTTTACATAACTAGCTGAGCTACAGTGAGTGGTAACCATTTACATAACCCACGAAAGAACAAGAACATGTTCCTAATTTGGAAGCTAGACAAATGTGGGCTTTAATGACCAAGTCTCATGGTATTAACCGAATTTTTAGATGGCGTAATTTATATAGATTACTTGTATCATGGCAAATTGGAGGTGTCGCTGGAGAATTCTGGAAGTGTATCGTAATTAGGTCAAACATCAGTTAGCGAAACAGATTGATGGTATCTTGTCAAACCTGTCTTTTGTTCCACCTGGTACCGTACTTTATATATTCTATCACCTACATTCGCAACGGTCATCTATTTTCCAAGACCAAAGACCCCTGCTATACCCTCTGGGAAATATACTACTGTACGATGAAAAAACATTAGGAAAGTAATCCGTGTCCAGTTAATGGGGAACAACTCTTGGTGAAATATCACGATGCTGGATTATCTGTGCGTTCGTTATTCTTACACAAGAGAATCACCACCTTGTCATCTTTGACATCGAAACTTTCACTCTAAGGTATCGAGTAGCAAGCGTATAGTTAAATCCCCTTAAAAACTTATAACCATGTCTGGAGATTATTAGTGTATGTAACGTGGCTTATTCACACCCTTCGATTGTCTGTAATTGACAATAAATAGCCGTCTAAATTTAAAAGATCAGTCATTTGCTAACTTTTTGGTCGGCAGATTTTAGGGTACATAACAATATAAATGTGCAGGCAGTCCAAGAGATTTGGGCTCTCAGCAAAGTCTTTGTTTCCGGTCAATGATACCTTCATTTTTGCCATAATCTTAATGCCTCAGACAGATTGTGTGTAAACCAATATTGTTCGGTTGATGACCACTCTGAATATGCTTGATTGGTGTTTTATTACGTACTGAAGGTTATTTCACTTATGCGATGATACTGGAATACATCGGCACAGCCACGCTAAAACAACAATTAGGTGCGAAATGTTTTTTCTCAGTTGGAAATTAATGTTCCACCTCTGATATGGGAATTCAATGTGAGTATATTTCCCGGAGTCAGACGGCGGGTGAATCTCTTTTAATGCTAGATACGACGAAATACTTTGCTATCAACTGCGTAATCTATACAAGTATATAAACAACTTAACGACCATTCGATTTATAATGTTAATAAATGTTTGCTTACCTCGGTAAATCAAAGAGATACTTTTGTCAAATGGCATCACATGCTTAAGAAAATGTTTTGTCTCTGTCAATTCTAATTACATGTGTTAAATATTAAAGTTAAGTTTTAACTTTAATTCATGTTACGGTATTGCCCGTATATTTTCCGTATATGATCATCCACAATCGTAACTATTCAAGTACCTTAATAAATATTTACCATTTTGTTAATGTTCCACGTAGTTTTTATAACTGTATCTCTAATCGCAATTTGTTTTGTATTTATTTATTCGTGTATTCATTTTATTGGTGTTTAAAGCCGTTCCCATTGGTATTTCACGACTTAGCATCGTCAACATCGTTGACAAAACAAAAAAAGGGTTAAAATACATTATTTTAAAAAGACCAAACCAAAAATACCCTGCAATAGTCAAAGTTAATGGAAAACGCCAGTTGTCGTAATAAATTGATACTACAAATTCGGAAAAGCAGCGGATTCGGGATCCACTTTTAAAAACAGGGCATCAGTATGTCCATTTATATTGTACATAAAACTGGCCCCTTAGTATCCTTGCTATTTCCGGTATTGTATAGATTTATTTATTAACCATAATGTTCGAACGACTTTTTTCCTGACTCCATGTTAAACTGGATATGATTATCTCATAATTCATGGTAAACAGAGAAAACCTTGGGAAGTTTTTTAGCAGATATATAAGTTAACTAGCATTAACTCGAAATGCAGCCTAGTCTTGCACATGTAGTTATCTAGAAGGCGCCATCTCTCCACTGGGCTATAGAAAGTAGCCAAGGCTGTCTGAAGTCACCTTATTAAATGTACACAATATTTGGAGCTTATTTAATGACAACAGTATTTCCCTCCTGTTATCATCCCCAAGACGGAAGACGATACTGATATTCTCATCTCGTAGACTGGATCATCTGTCTATATAGCAGGCGCAAACCAAACACTATGTTAGGCAAGGTCATTTGTGTTGTCCATCGACCCTGGGAAAACAGACTCCATTTATTACTCGATTATTTAGGATGTAATTATTAAATGAAAAAAAAAAAGAGATCTCAGTTATATATTGCTTAAAATGTTCGTGAAAGGTTTATTAATAAAAAAATACCTTTATTGTTACTATATTATAAACACGATCAATTTAATTTTAAATATGGGCATAATTGTATGTGTCATATGATTAATTCAAGCTATCTAAGGCAAGGTCATTTGTGTTGTCCATCGACCTTGGAAAAACATACTCCCTGTATTACTCAATTATGTAGGATAAATCGCATGTGATTAGTAAATGAACAAATACAGATCTCGGTTAAATATTCCTCCAAATGTTCGTGAAAGGTTTAATAATACAAAATATGTTTATGATTTAATGATATGTTATAAACATGATCAATTTCATTTAAAATATGGACATAATTTTATCTGTCATATGATTTATTTAAGCTGTTCTAATGAAGCTATCTGATATATAGAGCTTGATGTTGTCCTGTTGCTGCGCTGTTGCTCTTATAGCATATATGTTGAAGGGTCATTGTTTTCTGCCTTTTCAGTGACCATATGGCCGTCTTGTCTTGTCGTAAACATCCTCAATCAACCTGAAATAAACGGTACAATAAAAAATATATATACATATTTTATGCTGACGTCATATTTCGATTTAGCAGCATTCTGATTAATTAAAACGCTTCTAGCTCGTACGCAATGTCGACATGTTGCATTAATCATTGCCGCTTGACATCTTGTAAAAGAAATTCCAAAATTCGCGAAAACAACAATCGTTCATAAACTCAATAACAAATCTGAACCGTAACTGTCTATTCTTAGAGCAAAAACCCAAATCATGGACATTATATACGTAACGCAGAGGCCACAGTCGTCATTTGTCTAGGCAAAAAAGTCAGGTGTCCTTCTCACAGCTGCTATGATCTATTATTAAACTATGTAGGATAAATGGAATTATTAAATAAGCATCAAATAAATAGCTCATTTTATTGTTTGTTTTTTTTTTAAATCTCTCCGAATAGTGAAAGGTTTAATTATATAGGGCAAAATAGGCACTTCCCTACATTAATGGTTCTGTTAGTATATTGGGACTCATTTGTGTTAAAACAATGATGTATTGTAATATGTTATACGTTTTATTCGAGTCATCCGATATAGTCCATGTTGCAAGGCTTTTTTATCTTATTTGATTTTTTATTTTTTTTATTTTTTATTTTTTTTCGTGTTGACCTGGTGGGCCTGTTTTGTCTGTCTTTGGTTGACTTCGAAGGATGTATAGGCACATCCTCATATAAGTCAAATAATTTTAAGTACGGTATAAAAAAACAACCTTAACCGATCTGATATTCAATAGTATATAATAAGAAAAATTTCGATGTGAAATTTTGGTTCCGACACTGAACGTTTAAGCAACTTTCTACTAAATAAAATTCTTCCAAATCATGTATGGTGTGATATGTGACAGGAATAAATTTGTTTCGGCTTATATCATAATTATGTATATTAAGTTGTTTTGTCAAACAACTTGTAGGGAAAAAAACTATTGTTCACTAAAACAATATCAACCGTAGTCCCCATCGGTTGTCTCAACACACTGCTTCATCAAAGCCAAAGACAGCGAATACTTAAAATAAACAATTGCTAAATGGAAACAAAAAAAATGTTCAGAATTCAGAATTATGCAATACAAAAATTGTAAAACAGAGCTCACGCTTGTCTGTCGCCATTTGTCTACGACAAAGGAAAAACGTTCGTCATCCGCACAGCTGTCATATCATTAGATGAACAATAGAGATAAATTCACTGGAATCTAAAAGAAAATAATTTGGATACAATCCATTTTTCCTGGAACTAAGCCACCAAGGAAGGCCACCTTGGATGCCAATTGTGTTTTTCCGAATCATTTAATTCAATGAACGGATTTGTTATCCCCGGCACATGGCCATACACAAGACCTTTGTTATTTGACTATACAACCTTGCACAGTGGACGAAAAACAACCTTTAGAAGGTTAAAATACACCATTTTTTAGCGATAATACACGTATGTGAATGTCATTTAAGATTTAAACCACTTATTTCTAAGTTCTTTAAATTGTATCACATAAAATAACTTTTTGATGCTTGACCTACTTGAAAATAGGTAATCACCTACAGTAGTTATCGAGCCATTTTCGTAAATAAATATCATTTACACGCGGCAATGCAAACGTCAACTATTAGTTTCAATTGACCACTGAAAATATCAAAATAATGCCTTTAATATTAGTTTCTTTTAAGAAACTTAACTATATTTCACCATAGGCTTATCTAAGAAGTTGATAGCAGCCTAATTATTTTTGGTTTAATTTGTGATTTAGCTTTGTCTGTTAGTGGTTGAAATTCCATAATATATCACCCGGCTATTCCTTCCCATCTCTAAGAATGTAAGGAATTTTTTTTTTTTTAAACTTAAATTTTGTATAAGATGTCAAACAGGGTCTTGAAACTTTTTTTTTCTACGTCAATCTATGGTAATAACACTGCTGCGTTGCTACACTTAGTGTCGTTTGAAGGTTGCAATTAATGGTTTCCACTGAATACATATGAATTATCTAAACCACACTTAGCTGTGAAACAAGTTCGTATGTCCGTAGAATTCCGTAGTTCCTTCCTGTGTTTACAATATCAAAACGTAAAGGCTAAAGTCAAAATTAAATTTGATGCAAAACATTGGTTTATATAACACGTAAACACAAAACATCCATTAATGCACTAACATAAATGTCTTTCCTCCTGTAAAAATTAAATACACAGTTGAATTATACCAGTACAGATTTGATTATGTTAGATTCATTAAGGATTACAGCGGTGTCAAAGTATTTTTCGCTTGTATTACGGCAATGTCTCGAACAGCGATTTGACACTCTAACATAAAATGTCAATTCTTCGGCTCTGTTGAAAAAGTATTTCTATCGCAAGTAAAATAGTATCTCGATACATTAAACATACTGATGTTCAGTCAGATGGATTCCAGGAAACAGTGTATGTATATGAATTAGTAAAGCTATAGGGCCTACATATTCTTTACAAGGATATAAACACCTTATACAGCGACATGAAAATTTATGGACATGTTAACATTTTTTTGTTGTTTTCTGGCTAGGATCAAAATTCTATGGAGCTATGCAATTGAAGGCACTATTTATCAAAGAAAAATTGTAAAAGTCTTTCCTACTGTAGGTATTAATATAATAGCAAATATACAGTTGATAGTATACTTTGACATTTAAAAAGCAATCCGTTATGTAAGAGTATATATCTAATATAGATATTTGACATGAGTGATTCGGTTATGGAGTTGACAACAGAACATATATCATGTTCAAATGATCGTCTGACGTCCAGGCTTAACGCCAACCTCTACAATTATAGTATATTGATAGATCGTGTGGTTATATCTATGGTGAGTCGTGTACTGGCATGTGACAAAGGACTGTAACTATACGAATGGGTTGAACGCGGAATCATATTTCCAGACATTCGAATTGCAAAGACCTTCTCTAAATCTGTCCAAATAGACTACATTTACCTACATCCGTGACATATATAGGGGTCTATGACAAGCGTTATGCATGGTTCTGCATTTCCGATATAGACTTGTTTTTTTTTAATGTAGTGCCAGTTTACGAGCATTCTACATGTACTCTTAACTTTCTTAAGAGAATTTTTCTGTAGGCGTGTAAATTTAATAAGAGTCAAGATAAGCTAAACCAATTAATTTTCCATCTCAACAGCAATTACTTAATATTTTATTGGGAAAGTTATACAGGGAATTTATTGGGCGGTACATCTTTTTAACAGTTAACATCATCGGGGTAGGCGTGATACAATGGGCGTTCTACACGTGGACATTTACTACACTACTATACACTAAAAGACTGTTTGGTATATGTTATGACATCTCAAAGGGCCATATACCAGACTGAGGTTAAGATGAGAGTCATTCGGAACAAAGGGGATTAAGCATGTATAGGGGTTTCTTTTCTTTTTGGCGCTCAATCCGTAAACCTGAGACTCAAAAACTGTTTCATGTAAACTCAAAGACGGTGGAGGTTAATACAAAGTGAGACCGAGGCCTAAGATCTAGTTCAGGGGGGGGG
>JARFOD010158755.1:0-10776 GCA_031763545.1 Mopalia muscosa | reverse complement strand
TAATATCTTGTTAATCCCCCCCCCCCCCCCCCCCCTCAAATGCTCAAAAATGTAGGGGTGCAGCCCACAACCCAGACAAACACCAACCATACGACGTACAAATGACCGTATACAAAGTATCTTGTATGTATATCCTAATGCATGCAAGCATTTTGTTTGTTTGCTTTTATTAAGATTTTTTTCCGTTAATTTCATTTCCATTATTGTAATCACCAAAGTGCTTTAAGCAAATTGGAAGAAATAATAATAACATATATTGGCTGACGGTGGTAGCCATCGATTGTTGATATTTAGAAGAAAAAAATACCAAATAGTTTTGAATTTAGTGCGGACCCTTTTCGGTTGTCGAAACATTCATCGTTTATTGCATGACAACATACTCACACATTTGTGTATTGAACGGAAAAGAGGGTGGGTTTCTTATTAAACGAATACAGCTTCGTCTATTAATAATCTACCTGAAGTCATTAGGATAAAATTAACTCAAATACTTTTCGGGCAAAACCAATCGTTTGTCACGCTCCGTTGAAATTCTTAAATTATTGTCAAAAATTGCTAACACATGATCTAAACAGCTTCTTGTAATATGGATATTGTATCGCTCAGTTTGTAGACGCAATTTGTTTTACTGTTCGAAGCCAGATTTGAGCATTATCTGTTCATTTGGCTGTAAGTGTATGAAATATGAGATTTGTAGTCTACTAGATTTTAAAATTTTGACATGTAAATCAGGGGCTTAACTGCTTTAGTACTTTTACTTCGTACAAGAGACTTAAAAAATGCAAATATCCCCAGCAAAAGTTGCACTCATTCCAAATGTCCCCACGGGACCATGGGTTCTGTCTTGTCGTCCTCGTTTTGTAGACGATTTGACCTTATCACATTTAGTTGAAAAGGTGTATACCCATTTCACATATTACCATTTTCTGGTTTATTTCCCAAGGTAAATGTCTATACCTTAAGCAGGCAAAAGCATAGACTGTATTGGTGTCCGAGTAAATCTTCCCTACCTTTAGGTCAATATTTCTGGATTTAAACACAGAACAGACCTAAAGCAGTGAGAGTAACATGTAGGGTAGAATTTGGTTGGGATTTTGGCGGATCGTATGTGTCACCTGACTTCTTCAGTCCGGCTGATTAAAATATATACAAAAAGTTTGAAATTAAAACCAATGTATGAATGTTTACAAAACACATAAACAACTATGTATTTTTTTTTTTCACGGATTTGTTTCAACTGACATCTTGTCTAAATCGAAGGTCATCCATGCATGTACCCAGGCGATGCTTGTTTAAACCAGGATTTACACACGACTGCAAAAGATAAAACGGACCACAAAAGCACAATAATCTTAATTTCAAATAAACCCGTTTATTATTTATGATACAGTTTTTTGTCGTTGGCTTTAAAGTACAATTTCCTCAAGGTTTTCCAACATGTATACGTTATGCAAATAGGCGCTGTAGGTTTACGGTATGATCATTTGTATAACACTTCCTTTGTTTTGTCTTTATTATTCAAGAAGTTTATTTTTAACTTCAAGAACCGGCGCCTTCATGATATTATTTTTCAAGGCTTTGCAGAAATATCGGCTACATATGGTAAATTGTATTTTAGCGTTGTAGAGATATATTTCCATTGCAGAGGAAGAAAATTCAGCGAATATGCAAACAGTTTTCTTACGATTAAGAGCCTTTTTCACAAAATCTTTGAATATTCAAGAACGCGAGTTGACTGTGGCGTCCGTTGTTGCGTTGCATAGTGTCGCAATGTGTTTGTAAAATTAAACCAAAGCAGACGCTTGTATTGATCTAAAAAAAAATTGCAAGTGTCGAAACAATCGCATTGACGTCTCTATGATAGCTTTGGCTCTGGTAAGATGGTCTCCAAAGTCACCCTATAGAGCCGGAGAGCCTCCATCTGTCTACTGCATGCAGAAATTTATTCTGGTCGCCTACTCCCACAACGCTCCGCTGTTACGTTGCATGATGGGGGCTGAGAACCAGACCTCCAGAAAACCAGCACCATTGTGGTCATCCTAGCACTCGGTTCAGTCACCTGATGACGCTACGTTAGCTTAACCAGGATCTATGTACTTGTCTTTCTCGTTCATCTGGTGCGGTAATAATGATTTATATACTTATAAGCTATTGTACATTGTTTATTTGTTTGTTTGTTTGTTTGTTTGGGAGGGGGTTAAACGTTGTACTCACGGGTATTTCACTTATATGACGACGGATTGTCCACTTCACAATGCAACTTGCCTTATTACGATGGAAAGCCGAGAGAAAACCTCGTAGAAAACACGGGATGCTACTACGCCGCTATATGGCGCCTACCATAGACCCAAATTGCCTACCTCAGACGTTTGAAGCAGATTTACAGTTCAATCCACATAGAACGAGCACTCATGGGATTCAATATAACTATGGGCGCTTAAACAGGGAACGACTTAACGAGGTATTGGCGCATAATAACAATGCAAATATCCGTCACTTAGCCTTACCAAGGCGCACTCACTGCGCTTCCATGTCCTAAAGACATCATAAATGCTTGAAAACTTCAGACATAGTGTTCTGTACTTACTTAGTATTTTAAGGACATTAATGTTCCGCGATGTAATGGCTTATATCTTACCTCATAATTCAATTTTTGAGTTTGGTTACCTAACGCTAGGCCAACCCCTTTCCCAGGTACATCTGTTTCATTTATCACAGAAAAAAACCCATAAATTTACGTACATTCAACAGCTCCAAGGTTGAGACCTTTGATAAATTGTTCTTTCCGGTCAACCAATGGCCTTGTAAGCCTTTTTTGTAATTCATTCGATTTTTATTGGTTCTTATTCCTACGTCTCTATAGATTGTTGCTGTCCTTCACATATAATTTAGTGAAAGGTCAAAGAAAAAGGGTTTTGTTACATGTTTCACAAACCATTCAAATTAAAAGCTCCATTATCTGAAATACAACACACAATTCTCAGGCGTATTTAGGGTCACAAAAATAGACCGTTCGCTCATATCTGACGTTGATTGTACCTGTAATAAAACATTCACAAAACATGTGTGCCTACACATGGGATCTACATTATAAAGATCGTTATAAAAAAAGGGATTTCGGTACGTGCCAAATTATTGGAAATAAGACCCATTATACACCAAAAATAACACATAGACTTTTACACCGTAATAGGGGTACACATATGGCACGTTCGATCACACTTGGAATGTCTTGTACCAACGTTCACACAAACCTCCGCTATTAGTACCGATTACCAATTGAAAATTAAAATCACAACCTCCTAAACATTCCACGTAAAATAGCATGACGTTTGTGTGGAAAGGACGTCAAACAACGTCACCTCCTGTGTAGCGTGGTTCAATGACAAGCCTCCAAAAGAAAGAAAAGAAAGCATTTGTAGTAGAGTAAAGTTAAAATTCCAAAAATGTACCATCTTTTTTATATTCTTTTTTGTCAGCTATAAGAAAATACTGATCTTTTACAAATACAAATGGTAATTATGTACTCTATGTATTCGAGAAGACTTTCGACTGATGTTGTGCTAAAGGCTCACCCCAGAGCTCTGAGACAAATGCCCGCGTTTCACAAAGCGGAAGTAGCCTACGCAAACCGTAATTACCATTACAACCAGTATTGAGGACATATTGTTGCCATGTTCAACGTAAGCTAAATAAGATCGAGTTGTGAAACGAGACCCTTTTTTCTGAATTCTTCGAGACCTTGAGATTATGTTAGCAAATGAGTCTTTTGACTATACTACTTCATTAGTAGTTTTAGTGAATGACGTGTTGAAGGCTAATTTTGTAGGTTCTCCGATGAGATGATGAGATTCTGTCGGTGTCTAATGAACTAGTCGATACATTGTATAGCGGCGGTTTTCAAGAAAGCGGAAGCTCCATATCGGGTCTTATCGAGTTAGATATCGGTGGTGAATTTAAGTCTACTAAATCACCCTGAATTGATACCTTTTCTATTTCTCTCTGTAATATCAAGTTTGTTTAAAAATGATCAAAGGTAACAAAATATGAAATATGAAGTATTTGCCTGTTATAAATTAAGAAATCCAATTACTCTGTCATTATTGGCCATACAAATTGGAACCCCTGGGAACCAGTTGGTGTTACGTTGTTGGGCGAGTCTCTCCCAAGTTTACACACTTTTCGGTAAAACATTGCTACACAACAAATAAACCACCAAATCGTTTAGGGACACATTTACACTGTCATCTCACTCCCGAGCCAAGACAGCTAGTACGGCTAGGTATTAATGTAGTTTGTCTGAAAAGTAAATTCCACACTTATTTGCACGATTTTTTTTTGCGACGTCTGTCTATCTTGTTTACCATGGTTCATGTCATTGATGTATGTGGCTTGGTTATTTCAATCGCAATACGTGACATGAATTTTAAAAATCGTAAAAGATTGATCTAAAATGGGTGTAAAATTGGGGTAAGTTATAGGATTGGAACTTGAGGAATGTAACCAGTGACACTATAGTTATAGTTATCCGTAAATTGGCGAGTGCCATTCCGCAGACTCTGTTTTACTATTTTGACCCCACTTTTTCCCTGGTTTCTTACCATTATGTCTTGTGCCTGGTGACAATTTATTAATTCATAATTCTTGTTTTTATTTACCTGGTCTATTCAGTGGCCTTCAAGTCTATTTATGTGCGAGAACGCTACAAAAACAACAGCAATTTCTTGTCAGTAGTTTCATTATGAACAGCTGAGCAATCAATTACCAGCATATATCAAATCGGATCCTTTCTGAAGGTTGAGTAATTTAACACAGGTAGGTAGGTGATGTAAGTACTGACGTTTTTGACGCCTACTTAGTTTTAATCCAATATCCATTATCAGATACATATCATTTCAAATAGACACACTTTAAATTTTTTTTACTCGATTAATATATAATATGTTTAAATTTTGCAAAAATACATGTGCGTATAATGCAAGTATGCACACAAACGAGAACTAAGCATTGACACATGAGTCGAAGCAGTTTTGTCAACAACAAAAAAGCATTTTGTGACATTTGCCGCTTCCAAAACAATTTCCAAAATAACCAACACTCTTAGAAATAATGGTTCTTTGAAGGTTCTTCAGAAAAGAGGATGGTAACAAAAACGGTTCTTGGGTATAATAAGATCGGGAGAAATACACGGAACAAAATATACAGAACCAAAAAGGGTTACATGCTTCGCCTACATGCTTCGCAAGTCTCCATGTTTTATATTTGAGTCGTAAATGTACAATTTACTTTGGATTTTTTTTTTTTTTTTTTTTTTGGGGGGGGGGGGGGGGGGGGGGGAAGGAGGGTCGGGGTTGTTAATTGTTTTTTTAATTTTTTATGTTATGTATATCTATGTTTCAATTCGTATTGACAATACCATTTCAATAGGTTTTTACAGATTGTAGTTTGGGTTACTTGCTGACAAAGATTCGTATTTTACCGATGTTGCAAATTGCTTGTTCAATTTAGTTCCTTAATTCTAGAATTTCATTTCATTTTGTTTTATACCAGAATGTCAGGTGTACTGAATGCTTTTACGCATTCATTAATCTGTGAAGAACTATTAAAGGACATATTTAAGAAAATATAATTTTATAGCTTATGATCATATTTTCAGTTATAACTCCTTCCTGATTTCTTTACTTACTCATGCATGGGTTAAATCAAAAATTAAATGCATATGTTATGTGACCTTTTTTAGATTTTTTCCACAAGGGTACTTGACTATAAACTAAAAATAGTTTTGGCACGCCTGGTTTTTCGGTAAAGCCAGACCTGATTACCCTAAAAGAAATTTATGTGTAAAATATTATTATTTTTTCCAGGAGTATTTTCTCATTGCTTTGTGTATTTTTGTGTTAAAGCATAGTACAGAATATTATTTTGGGGTGTATTTTGATGGCCTATTGGTGTATTCAACTTAAATTATATGTTTAAATTAGTCCAGAATACACCGGGTAGGCAGGTTTGGTAAAGTAATATTATTTAGAGGAAAACTTATGTTGTCCATTTTTGGCGGGTGTAATAACCCTTAAATTTGATACAAAGTGACATCACTGGTATGTTCGTATGATATAGTGGTAAATGGTAAATCTTCCCAGAAAGTAAAGTTAGGAGGTAATTTGGTAGAGTCACTACCAGTATGTTACCTCTTATTATTCCTGTACGCTGTAGTTGATGGGCTCTTACTAAATGTAGTCTTAATTCATATGACGTCAGGCGATCCACAAGACGTATCTCAATCTGATTTTTGTAATAAATCCCCATTCCACTCCCTTGACTATACAATCACTTGACAAAGAGCGCAAGGGATATAATTGTCCATGAGTTATCCTTGCAATTGGTTGTGACCGTGAAATGGTAAATATACATACGTTATAAAATTCAAAATGGGTTATGATTTTATCTTTTCATAGCAATAATTGATCCCTCCCGACATATATATCAGGCACTTAAGTACTGAAAGGTTACCAGTTTTACGTAAACGTCTCAAGATCATATATAAGAGTAAAGGAGACTTCGAATAAAAATTAAATGCAGACAATGCCTTGAAACTACTGAGAAGTCGTATCGAGACATGGGCTTTAAAAAACTGTCATTAACTAACAAATTGCACAGCAAATCTCTACGTAATTCAGTCTCATTTTATAATTTTTCAATGTTGCTAAAACGTTACCATTTTTACGTAAACGTCTCAAGATCATATATCAGTCAAGGAGACTTCAATTCAAAATTAAACGCAGACAATGCCTTAAAATTACTGAAAAATATTAAGACATGAACTTCAAAAAGAATTAGTCATTATCAAGAAAATTGTACAGCAGAACTCAACGTCATACTGTCTCAATTTACAATTTTTCAATGTCGGAATTATTAAGCTTTTGTAAAGGTTTATCTTTACATTTTACGGTTCGTATTTTGCGTAACTTTTTTTTCAATTTTTACAGATTTCACTTAGGGCTTATGTGTTAACATGCGCCAGTCCAATTAAATCTATGTAATGCGTTGGCGGTTTGGAGGGGGCTTCATCTTACCCTGGCGCTCTCAGAACTAGGGGTAACATGAAGCCGATGTGTTTGTGATATCTTTGTATCACGTCCTCTGGCTGTCTTCGATTTGTCTTGTTCTGCCTTTATTTGTTCCCAGTGAGGGCGCGATTTTCTTTGCCCATTGGTCTGGCACGCCATCAGAGGAACGAAATAAACTTGAGATCGGCGTCAAGAGAACAAAACTATTCAAAGAACATCAAAGACGGTACTGAACTGTTTTTGTAATATGACCTATATTAATCAAAAGCCGGTAATACATTTTTGCAAACTTATCAGTTGTTATCGTGCAATACCAATTTCGGCGCCAAAAAAGGAAAGGACGAATTAACATTGGACTTTGTACAACAGCAAATAAATTACGCCGGAATTATATAGAAACACCAATGTTAAATTAATTAAAACGGCATTTTTTTTTTTCTTAGGCCAGATTTTGGTGAGGTAGAAATAAAATGGTGAGATGACGTCCATCGTAAGGGCGTATACCTCATGAAAAAATACAACGAATCTATTTTCACATTGACGCAAAAACAAGGTCAAAGCCTTGGTACATCCACATTCCATTAGTCAGGCGATCACCTGTATCGCGTGAGTTATTTAGCTAACGGAGGTAATTAAGTTAAATATCGATCCTATTCCATGCAGTACGTTTCCTTAGTTTAAAAAAGGAAGTAAAAAATTAAATTCCAATCACGGATCAATTATGTGTTTTTGTGATGTCGAAGCACAAATGAAGTTCCGGCCTATAAAATCTGACCTTGATTTAGGCTGATAAAACAAGGCCTATTCAAAGCGTTGCTACATCAAGCCGAAACGATATGAAAGTTCAAATTCAACGGGAGAAACTGATAGATTGTTTCCATAATTCAATCTATCAATAAATCTATACACCTAGTAAATAGCCACACTAATAACGATAAACCTTGAACTGTCTTGTATATATATAGTGTTCTGATAAATAATGCATGTTGGGAAACAAACAAAAATTAGAGCAAAGTGCTACCAATGTGCTTGCTTTAGGGAAGTTTTCTTTTACCCTAGTGCTAGCAGATATTAGGATCACCTCGAACCGGTATATTATAGCCTCTTTAGTTTTACCTTTTGCGATTGTCTTTTTTTATTCAGTCATATCAAGATTTGGTTCCTTCTCTTAATGTACAGACACACTTACAACTAGATAAAATAGGAAGCCATAGGAAGCCATCTTAGTAAATATATTATTACTCAATGTATACCGGAAGATTTTGGAATAAATAGTCGGACGGGGATACGAAAAATAAAAGCCAATTTTATTTTGAATTAAGTGTATTTAATTAACAATTATTTGTGGTAAATGCCTTCTGAAAATCTCTTGACTTTGGTGTCAATTGCCAACCGCATAAAACTACATTATATTCCAAGCTTTGAGTGGCTCAACCATTAACATATTTTCATTCGGCCGTAAGGGGATCTGGTATTAAACAAGGCCTGGTGTTGTGGTGATAGAAAGACCTCACATTTAAGTTACTGCTAAACATGATTGTTCGCATAAAGTTAAATATAAAATTCTAATTTGCCGTGAATTTATTTATTTTCAGGAAGTATTTGTGGGAGACAAATTATCTCTACAATTGAGCTACACAATGATGGGAACCGGTGTATCAAAAATTATAACAATAACAGGAAGTCGTTATATTTGATATTGCTCTGGCTGTTGTTGTTTTGTTTCAATCTTTCAAAACCATCGCTATCCACGAGCCACGCGACATCAAAGAGATTCTTTATCAGAAAATACCTGCATCTCTAACACATTTTACTTATAAATAAACGGTACCAACAATTTCAGTAGCTTAAAAACCCTAAAAACACTGAACTTGCACTTTTTATATAAAAATATGTAAATATTACCTTATTTTTCAGCTTCCTTTGCCTTTAACAAACAGCGTCCTTTCCCAAAATAATTACCAAATGCTCTCATTCCATTTTATATATATCTTTCATTTTCTAATTTTACGTTCATGATTTTACTACAACAGCGTGTGTTTCTCGACCACGTGTTCGGATTAATGTAATTAACAGCAGAGAGTCGCAGAAGTAATGACTGGCGCAAATTATTGCAAAGAGTTTTTGACCTCTACGGATGTCATCTTGTAAAAAGTGGGGATGTTGTTGTAACCTACTGACAATGACCTACTGCCAACATTAAATGAAAAGGGTTACTATTGGTAAATGACATCAGGTGTGGGTTGTGTTTTAAAATACTCTGGCTTCCATCTAGAGGAATTTCATAAATATAATATATCAGATCGTATTGATGTCTTGGGTTTTATTGACAGACCCTACTCCCCTTTTTGAAGGTCATACCTGGGAAGGTATAAAACTAAAATAGACATTAATCAAAATAAAATCATTTTTGTTAACGCCTATTAGTTGATTTACGAAACATATGTGCCAACCTGAATTAATGATAATTTATGTCAGTAAATTGTATGACCTCAGGTACATGTAAGGTCCTTGTTGATCGAAGATCTATAACCACCATGTCATAAATCAGAAACCCATTTAAGAACATAAGACCCAAAAAAGCTTTTTTATTATTCAAACGTCTAGTAACTAGTAACACACTCAATGAATTCAAGCAGACGTCTATTAGGTTAAGAGCCTAAATAATTGTATGATATTCAATTATTTTAGTTAGTTTTATTGTCGCATAAAGCCGTATTTAAGGATATTTCTGGGATTACAATATACAGGGACATAAAACTTGGCCTTATACAGGCCCAATCCACATAAAATCAGGTATTCCGTATAGTTCTCATTCGTCCTCACGAGAGTCTCCCGCCTTCACGACTTTTTGGGTTGTTTCAAAGGTCTGCAAAGCATATTTGAGATATACGGAATGTGAATATATAAGAACAGCCATAAACGTCTTCTTTATTGGTATTCAATGTCAGTTAGGTGGGACAAAAAAAGTTTAATTGAATCCATTCACGCTCCCAATGACTTGGTCAAAAGTAAACCAAAAATATTAAAATATACTTTTTGTTTGATTTTTTCAGCTTTTTGCGGTCTAAAAAAATAATCGAAATATTAATTGATCTGAATTGTGAGTGCATGGTTGACGAAGGGGTGAATGAAAAACTGCCTTAGAGGTTTGAGAAACTTAAATCAGTCCCGATCACCTTCTTTTCCTTCAATCTGTCGCCATTATTTTATCCGCGAATAAAAGGTTTTCTGGTCCAAAATTAAATTGTTTTTTTTTACCCAAATGCAAATTAAATTGTGTTTTGACCCAAATGCCCTTTATACTAATACTGTCTACGGAAATAAAGATAGTCGTTTATATTAACGTGAGTATTGTTATTTCTGAAAGCTACTGTAAAATAGAAAAATTAAAAATGGGAATCAAGTAGTTTTCGTTGAACGCTACTACCTTCTTCACTTCCAAACCGGTATAGCATCTCGCCAGTTCCTGCATTCTACAAGAAAGTTCGTGATTTCATATCCCTGTATATTGTAATCCTAGGATATTTCACTCATATGACGGTGTATCAGCTCACTGAGTGAAGGAGACCCTGTCGCGAAGATTGGAAAATCAAAAACCATATTCTATAAATAAGTAAAACTTTTTGTGTGTAATAAAATACATTAATTTCCATTTTCATAATCTGATCGTAACTCTGGTTATCATTCATTAAAGAGGATCACAAGT
>JARFOD010158744.1:0-12109 GCA_031763545.1 Mopalia muscosa | reverse complement strand
AAATGAACCCCTTGAACATGTTATTATAATGCCCAAGAAAGAAATGAAGCCCTTGTACATGTTATTGGAATGTCTGAAAGAAATGAACCCCTTGAACATGTCCTATTAGAATGCCCCAGAAAGCAATGAACCCCTTGAACATGTCTTTGGAATGTCTGAAAGAAATGAACCCCTTGAACATGTCCTATTAGAATGCCCAAGAAAGCAATGAACCCCTTGTACATGTCATTAGAATATCTCAAAGAAATGAACCCCTTGAACATGTCCTATTAGAATGCCCAAGAAAGCAATGAACCCCTTGTACATGTCATTGGAATGTCTGAAATAAATGAACCCCTTGTGCACGTCATTGGAATGTCTGAAAGGAATGAACCCCTTGAACATGTCCTATTAGAATGTCATAGAAAGAAATGAACCCCTTGTACATGTTATTGGAATGTCTAAAAGAAATGAACCCCTTGTACATGTCATTGGAATGTCTGAAAGAAATGAACCCCTTGTACATGTTATTGGAATGTCTAAAAGAAATGAACCCCTTGCACATGTCATTGGAATGTCTGAAATAAATGAACCCCTTGTGCATGTTATTGGAATGTCTGAAAGAAATGAACCCTTTGAACATGTCCTATTAGAATGCAACAGAAAGAAATGAACCCTTGTGCATTTCAATGGAATGCCTGAAAGGAATGTACCCCTTGTACATGTCTTTGGAATGTCTGAAAGAGATGAACCCCTTGTACATGTCATTTGAATGTCTGTAAGAAATGAACCCCTTGTACATGTCATTTGAATGTCTGTAAGAAATGAGCCCCTTGCACATACCCTGGAATGCCCCAGAAAGCAATGAACCCCTTGTACATGTCATTGGAATGTCTGAAAGAAATAAACCCCTTGTGCATGTCATTGGAATGTCGGAAAAAATGAACCCCTTGAACATGTCCTATTAGAATGCCCCAGAAAGAAATGAACCCCTTCTACATGTCATTGGAATGTCTGAAAGAAATGAATCCCCTAAACATGTCCTATTATAATGCCCCAAAAAGCAATGAACGCCTTGAACATGTCCTATTAGAAAGCCCCAGAAAGAAATGAACCCCTTGTGCATTTCATTGGAATGTCTGAAAGAAGTGAACCCCTAGAACATGTCCTATTAGAATGCCCCAGAACATGTCCGAAAGGAATGAACCACTTAATTATGTCAAGAGAACATGTTAGAAATGAACCCTTTATACATGTTTTCATGGGAATGTGTAAAAATAGAAATAAACTCCTCCACATGTCATGGAAGCTTTGAATATTGATGCATCAGATATAGACCATTCATCCAATAGCCTCAGATGGTATTGTTGGAAAAACAGCCATCATCAGCGAAACACCATAAGCACAGGATGAAACCCCATTATGCCTAGCGTGAAACACCATTAAGCAGTGTGAAACACCATTATGCACAGCGTGAAATACCATGAAGCACAGCATGAAACACCATTATACACAGCGTAAAACACCATTAAGCACAGTATGAAACACCATTAAGCACAGTATGAAACACCATTAAGCACAGCATGAAACACCATTAAGCACAGCATGAATGCCATTAAGCACATCGTGAAACACCATTAAACACAGCGTGAAACACCATTAAGCACAGCGTGAAACACCATTAAGCACAGCTTGAAACACCATTCAGTCAATCTTCTGCGCCAGAGCATCACTTTATGAATCAACTGTAGGCCTGTGCTGTAATCTTTTTGGCAGAACCTTAAAATTGGTCCTCTAAAATTTTTGGGGAAAACCTATCGTTTGCATTTCCCCGGGTTGGCTGATTTTTTAAATACACAAATGTGCGTCTGTGAAAAATAAATCAGAATGGCTTTGAATACAATCTTCACTGATAGTCAGATGACAAATAAGACTACAAACAAATTGGGAAACCGATAAAAAGGTCCTGCTTAATTAAGTTTGAATAACCAGGCAATGATGAAGTGAACGAGAAACACACTTGATAGATTAAATGTCATATATTGGCATACAATTGGTACAGTTGTGAATTAATGACAAAATTAAAAATGTTTTAAAAAATGTTATATGAAGCTATTGACTGAAAATAATCTATAAAAAAATCATGAGTAGTAGTATATACAGATTGAATGAACAGTGTGATGGTGCTGCCATTATGTTTTTAGGGGGTTGATTGAAGATCAAGTGTTCACAAATAAAGCCATTTCAATGAGAATGATGTTCAGCATGGGGCAAATCTATATAGAACCTGGCAGTGCGGAAGCCAGGGCCAGGCAAATCTATATAGAACCTGGCAGTGCGGAAGCCAGGGTCATACTTATCTCACTAGGTGAAGAAAGTCACCTGTGACAATCACTGCCAACAAAGACAGGACAATACAAAGACTTCACAGACAGATCCACTTTCACTTCAGTTATAGGAGAGCATAATAGCTTAAGAAGTTCCCTCAGAACTTCACGGAGAACCAACGAGAATAAGTGTCCCTATGAACCACCTCACCATGATCTCAAGAAACACCCTTTGAAAAGAAAATTCTGGTGTAATAACTTAACCAGGAAGTATACACCACATAAAACATGGTTATCACAGACAAGACATGCACATTATATCTAAACGAGGTAGTCCTAGTAACTAGGCAGTGCTAATCTAAAAAAGGGACTTTTGTGTAGTAGTAATTCATGTGTAAATAATATTCAAAGAAACTTTCGTGTATTAATATAACATTCCTTAAACATAACACAGTGTACTATGGCATAATAAAACAAAACATGTTGACAAACTTCACACATAGCCTTATTACTATACTCAGGGGTGGAAATTAAGCCAGCCGCAGGCAAAAACCAGGTAGATTTTGAGATGGGCATTTAAATGTCCAGACCTGCAGACCCACCTGGCCACAAGTATATAAATACTTCAACTTTGTAATGCTGCGAGGCCCCACTGGCCTGCTCACAACAAAAGTTAATATCCACCCCTGTATACTTAACATTGAAACGAACAAATTATTGTTAATTGATCGATTTATTAATGTTTTATGCTGTGCATACAGGCATTTGACTTAGAACAGCGGTGTATTCTAACAATAATTGTAACTAGCACAACAATGTGAAGCATTTCCATAATGTTGGAAAGTAAATTTTCTTCCAGTTCTAAGTAAAGACAGCATTGCTACTCTGCAAACTGCCCCTAACCCTAGAGCCACACAAATTGAGGAACTGGAAATTTTTGTTTAAACAATATCATTTCAATGTAGCATGTTATTTTTCTGTTAGGTGGTAAAAACATCTTTAGGTTCAAATAACTCCTGGTCTATTTCACATTCCACTTCAGAACATAAAATCACACATAAAGTATATACATGTACAACAACTTTCACACGAACCAGTAAAACAAATTCCTTGATGCAGAGTGATGTCAAGACAGGACTTGGAAGCACACCATCATTTTCTGACTGTGCTGTAATGCAAACATTCTACAACTAAAATGAGCAGTACAATGCTTTAAAATAAGTAAAGTCGGGTACGGTTATACGCCAGTCCTAACATTCAATTATTGCATAAGACAACATGTTTGTAATGGCCGCAGCATGCTGTTGACTGCATTCAGACAAGTCCGATCTCAGTGAGAACCTAGCTGTGTCGCTGATCCTATCAGCTTTTAATTTAACAATCAACAAGCATAGCCAAGGGCCTTAATACAATTTTAAACACAAAGGCTTGATCTGCATTCATGATAAGAACTAGAATGATAACAGTTGCATCAAAGTTGAAACAGACGCTCAGCTAGAAGCCTGTATAAGAGCAAAGCCTAAAATGTTGTGATTTAAACAAAATTTCAGATAAAAATTAAAAAACACACATTTGCTTTCAGCTACATGTAATGGCTTAACTCTATAAAACATCAGCCGAAGCAGTCTCAGATCATTCAAATGAGAGTTGTTGTTCACGGTCTAAACATGTCCCGAGGCAAGTTTGGTCACTGAAACATTCGTCGGCTTTATAAGAATAAAGAAAATGTTTTATCTGACTTTAATCAGAATGGCAACTCATTGTTTTTAATTTTTTTTAGTAACCCTAACCCTAACCCTATGCAAAGTTAAGGGAGATAACCTATTTCCCATTCCATCAGCACGATTTATTGAATAGATCGGTTTATTGTATAAAAACAAATGGCATTTTGGTTATGCAATAAAGCGGGTTCGACTGTACTCTTAAAGGAAAGTGTGAAATAATACAAAAGACTATTCAAACAAGTTATCACATCCATATTATCTTAATGAAAATGAACGAACAAAATGGAATGATGAGAAATAAACCCTTCACAATCTAGTGTTAATATTAGGCTAATAAACATTATTGACGGACTGATCACATTAACCAAGTCTGTTCCAGAGAGAGGCTATCGTCATGACAACTGTCCCGCTGTAGATGAGCCTCCATTGGACCGTGATGATGACATTGACCCTGGTGCTGGTGAACTCCAGTCACCCACAGGTACGGCTGTCTCATAAACTCTGAGAGCTGTCTTGTTGTAAACAGGTAACCACTCATTAGCCTCATGGGGGAATAGCTGAAATTAAACATATACATGTAACAAAATCAGAGAACTTGGTCAGACCGAGAAATGAACTCTAAAAAAAACAGGCCGAGTAGCTAGCAGGTCCACCACTAGAGGCTTTTTTGAAAATACATGTATATGCTCATTATCACAGTCATATTATCTTTTCCTACTTTTGTTTAAGAACTATTTTTTTCTTCAAAGAACTAAAGAGCAAAAGTTACGGTGTTGATCACCATTTTGGTGCGATATGCAATGTTGGCCATATTTGTTGCGAAACCTAGTGAAATACAACCACATCTATGGTATTAACAGATTGTTTGATTGGTGTTTAACGTCATACTCAAGGGTATTTCACTTATATGACACGGACAAAAATATAGAACATCACAATCAAATCTGCTTCCCGTTGCCCTTTAGCTCTGCGAACACCAGGGCAGCAGAAAGCAACCTCTTTTCTCGCCTCTTACGATTGACCGAGGGAGTATTCTGCAGGGCCATGGCCCACCTGCTCCCTCACGGCTTTTTTTGAAGAGTGTATATTTCAAGATACGAAACATGTTAAAGTGCTCTGAAATTATGGGCAGCCATTTAGTGCAATCTTTTCCAAAAGGTCATAATGGACTCAGTAATCATTTTCCATAATGTAAGCCAAGGAGCATCCCTGTCAACATGTCGTCCATTTTATTAATTACATTCGTTTAACGAAATGTCAAACTGTGACAAATATAAAAAAGGACTTCAGATAACAAACGAGAAGATATGAGGTAGTTAGATATAATTAGTCGTTATTTCTCTTTGATACAGAAGGGGCTTGTCATATTGTCACATAAAACAGGAAAAGACTAGTCTTTGTTGGTTTGTCAGTTAGACAAATCATTCCGCGACTGAGACATGCTGCCGGCAGCGACGTCGTCAGGCTGCCATGTGGATATATGAAAACACAACCACCTGTGAGACTCAACTTAACTCTTTTGTCTATGGTCATGCAAAGCAGCATGTTTGTTTCGTCATGCGATCTGCGCTGATTCACGCTATTCACTCCATTCCATGTACAACCTACATTCATTCTATACTATAAACCAAACGTTAAAAGCTTATATTTTTTCTTGTTTGTTGTCATGTGGTTACGTGAAAGGTGGCTAATCTCACTCCGCATCGCCACTCCTCCGGTCACACAAACAATATGTAGGCGGTGCCAAAGCCCAAGCTTATATTTTTTCTTGTTTGTTCTCATGTGGTTACGTGAAGAGTGGCTAATCTCGATCCCATCGCCAATCTTCCGGTCACACAAACAATATGTATGCGGTGCCAAAGCCCAAGCTTATATTTTTTTCTTATTTGTTGTCGTGTGGTTACGTGAAGGGTGGCTAATCTCACTCCGCATCGCCAATCTTCTGGTCACACAAAAAATACGTATGCGGTGCCAAAGCCCAAGCGAAAACCCTGAAACTCTTTAATATTCTTATATACAAAAAGTTCACTATTCTTATATTGGATTCCTGACAGGGGCTCAATATAGAGAGCTGAAATACGACGGGACAAGCTGTGTCCTTAACAGCTTGACATTTCTGACAGAATAATTAGAAGATAACAAGCGACAGTCAGGGGATTATACGCACAAATTCTCAATTGTCATCTCAAAATGATACCAGGGCGTAATTATTTTATGAAAATATTTAACAGAGTACGGAACAAGTGTCAATCTTCGTCTCCTTTATCCGATTTATTAATTTACGCTGTCAATATATATGAATAAGCTGTATTTAAATTGTCCCTCTCTCTAATATGTTGAACAAAGAAGCATTTGGGTGATAACAAATTATCAGATTACGAAATATGCGTGCATCCACTTTTGCATTATCGTAATTGTCTAAAAAAAAAAGTTAACGAAAAAGAAACTTTGTATTTTTTTTCTTTAAGCAATCAGAAAGATCATTATTTGTAGGAGAAAACATATTGGCGAACAGATAGGCTGATTTTTTGTTCAGCAAACCATCATTTAGAAAGATCAATGTTTATATTTAAACAAGAAACTAAAAAATACTGGATCTTTGTATCAAGAAAAGAAGGGATAATTTCTTTTGTAATCACAACGAAAATTGTGTTCCAATCGGTTTTGGCTTGCTGTTTTAGTAAGTGAAACCGCTTTTGTGATGTGTCAGCTGCAGGCAACTCGATTTGATGTTCAGGCAATTAAGCGTGTCTTTTCAAAGTATATGAAAAGAAACACATAATATCGTACATTTATTGATATCTAAACCTATAAATATCAGACAGAACACATACACCAACCGTATTACACTTAAATATTTACAGCTTTACAACAATCTGTAAATGGGGATCAAAGCTGTCTATAATAGTATAAACTAGTACATTTAGCCTGCAGTTACATCGGTGCATAGAATATACAAATGTATCGAGATATATTTCAAGATAAGAAACATGCCAAAGTGCTCTTTTATTTGTGGCAGCCATTTAATGCAATCTTTACCAAAAGGTCATGGTGGACCCCAGTGTAAGCTAATTAGCATCTCTGTCAACATGTCCTCAATGTCATTAATTACAGTTGGTTTCAAACTGTGACAAATATAAAGACAGACTTTAAATAACAAACGAGAAGATATGCGGTATTAAGATATGATTAGTCGTTATTTCTCTGCCGTGATGTCTTTGACACAGAAGGGGCTTGTTATATTGTCACATCAAACAGGAAAAGGCTAGTCTTTGTTGGTTTGCTAGTTAGCCAAATCATTCCGCGACTGAGACATGCTGCCGACAGCGACGTCGTCAGACAGCCACCTGTGAGACTAAACTTAACTCTATTGTCTATGCTCATGCAAGGGAGCATGTTTGTTTCGTCATGTGATCTGCGCTGTTTCACGCTAGTTAGCAAAATCATTCCGCGACTGAGACATGCTGCCGGCAGCGCAGTAGTCAGACTGCCATGTGGATATATGAAAACACAGCCACCTGGGAGACTCCTGTCTCCGTGTTTGTTTCGTCATGTGATCTGCGAGTTGTCAGGCTATTCACTCCACGTCACTATTTCTTTAGTATAAACAAATTGTTAAAATGCTAATTCTCATATTCTATCCTATAGCTGTACACAACAGCAACTCATTCTACTGCTGTGAAAAAAACACAACCACAGAGTTTGAATGAGGTATCCGGTAATTAAGTAGAAGAAAACAAGACATATATGTCCTCCGGTAAATGTTATGGTCATATTTGTGGATGTATAGCTTCTGTGTGTCAATGTAGAAAAAATACTTATAAACATTTCTAACCATTCTTAAAAATGAGGCAGGAAACCGTTTGGTGGTAGGCTTTTTACGCGTTCTGATCTGTTGCAATCAATGAACTTCCAATGTAAACACTATTCATCAAATATATATATATGCACACTAAAACCAAATCCCTAATAAAGTTATGGAAACAATTTTATAACTGATTTAATGTGGAATTGTCCTCAACATCTGTGGAGTTTTCCACAACCTATTAAGGATAATCCATAAAAATGTTTTGAATAATCTTTGCCCCGGAGACAAATTGTCTGTCCTGTGCCTTTAAAATTTATGGAAAATTCCACTGGGAATATTACTGAAATTTTTCATTATGACGTTAATGAGATTTTTTTTTTAATGTATGCGTGAACTATTTATAATTAGTGGTATAGAATTATCCCCCACCAAACATCTGGAGTCTTGTTAAAGGTGGACAGGGCTTTTAATATTAAGTTTTTAATATGGAACTATAGCCTAATACGATTTCCTTTCACAAGAGAAATTCCTGAAACCCAATTTAGATTTTGTGTCTCTGGGTAATTAAGCAGTTCTCTCAGGCAGTGAGGTTGACAGAGTTTAATTAATTTATTTGTAATTTATTATATTGAAATACAATGAGTTCATATTATATGTGATGGCAATAAACAGTATAAATATATGTAATAAATTTCAAACTGTTTAATTCGATTCATACTGAGTTTGTTTTCCGTTTGTGACTTTCACATCTCTATCTCTCTTGCCAATACAAAAAGTGGATCATTTAGCTTAAATCAGTATAAATCCACAGGATAATGGTATTTAAATATTCAAATACCTATTATCAATTAAGGTACGGGAAAATGATCAACTAACGGTATACTGTGATGGTTATTTGGCGAAGGTAATTTTGATAAAATTCATTTTATTGTGTCCAAAATTATCCATGTGTGATAATATATAGCTTCTGAGGTGACTATTTCTCAATGCATAGACTGCGGTTTGCACTCTTCTAAATTGAATCCTATTTGCATTGTTCGTCCTTGTAAAATCTATCCTTTCTCAAGATTCATGGAGTAGGGGTATTCTAGCCTCTAAAGTTATCAAAAGCTTCCAAAAATGGCGCTTTGAGAGAGGTGTGGTAATTAAAAAAACCCTTTTAAAATGTTTTGTTACCATTCCCAAAAAGTATTTTTTGTGCAGTCCCAAGGCTGTGTGTTGTGTGGCTATATACGAACCAGCACTATCCTCCCTCCAACTGCCCACCCCAACCCACCCTTATACATAGAAACTCAATACTCCATGTTTTGGAAATTTTTGTACAATAAAATGTATTCATGGTAAACTATAAGGTCTTAGTCAAGGGTATTTCACTGGTATGACGACGGATTGTCTACTTCACACTGTTCCTTGCCTTATTACGGTGGACAACCGAGAGGAAACCTCGTAAAACCAACCCTTGCACTAATATACCCGAGGTTCGACAGACGGACTCGATCCTGTTAACAGTACATCGCAGTAGGCGCAGAAGGCTCACTGGCAACCACTAAGCCATGGCCGCGAGCTTGTTAAACTATAGGTACAAGAGCATCGCACGACATTAGAATTCCGCCCGAGATTTTGCGACGTGGTTCCACAGAAAAAAAGGTACAAGAAACATATTTAGCGATTGAGTATGTTCAAGGCAGTACATTACCACTATAGAAATGTTACTCGTCGTTATTTTGTAAGGAATTCACGAAGATGGTCGTAGCGAGCTTATCTATGACAGCCACACCTGTGACCTCTACATCTTGAAATGCTGGATCAACTAATTAGAAGATAACAGATACAGCCGAACGATTATCCGCTCCAATTCTCATATGTGATCTCAAAATAATATTGGGATTTGTCTGTAAACATGCTGGAAAATATTTGATAAGTTTGGCAGAATAGAGGGATCGTATTCGCATATTTACGTCTGCTTTCTTGGTGTCTTGCTATTACTGGACACTGATATACAGCCCGGATACTGACGAAAGGTCCAAGCTGAGAATTATACATCTGTGTTACCAATAATTTATTAAATTTTCAATAACTTGATTTATTTTTTTTTTTATATATTCCGTCCTTGTAATGTTTGGACAAAATAACTGGTTTACGGAATAATCATATGTAACCGAAAGGAATAAAGCCTATAATACCCTTTTTGATACTGATCTCCTTTATTTTTTGATTTTTTTATTTTTTTTTGCTTTGATTATATTATGTTTTAGTTTTCCAAACCCTCCGATTCATTTGTTAGCCTTTGATTAAAGCAATGTTACCACAAATTTAGTATATATAACTAATGAGACACAACTTCCATCATGTCATTAAACCTTTTATAATTACACGATGATACGAAAACTACCTTCCGATATGCCATTAACTGTATTATTATTGCACTGTTGAACGAAAACTGATCCGCTAAATAAACTCGCTAAACAGAGTCTATGAACATAAAACTAACGAACTAAAGCAAGTAAAGTTTCCAAACGATAGAATGCAAATTGTAAACAAAATTAACAGTATCTGACGTTCAGCTGTAAAGTGAATATGTGCTTAAAACAGTCGGGTAAAGTGTGTCACTGTTGTCTCACAATTAGCTATATTAAATGGTTTTAAGTCCTAAATATCTTAGCATAGGTATAATGGTACTTTCATTCACATGAAGCGAGGCGATACAAAATTTGATCAACTTCATGAGTGCTTTTCTCCGAAGTAGGACAATATATTGTGCTTTGTCACACTTAGTTATCGTCAGATACAGTTTTAAAAACCCAGTTTGATAAACGTGAAAATATACATTTGGAAAAGACCATCGGGCTATGATCAATACTGAAACCGAATAACACATTTCATTTAGAAAGCTGTACAAAAACATTTGGGAGTTATATTAACAACCCAATCCTTAGCATTACCTGAATATAAAGTGAAATCGTTGTACACTCATATTGGCAATAAAAATATGAAATAAATACATTTTATGTAAATTGTTTCCTGTAGAAACATACAAAATATATTGACACATTTACTTTAAGTATGTTTTAAGAAATAAAATGAAACAAAATCGACATTTCTCTATAACTGGTTTTGAATTTGGCTAGCATAGCCAAAACGTAACCTTGGTCGGACACGAAAGATTCAATGGGATTGCTGCCACAACGAAAGAGACCATTATGTGGGCCGTTTATTGTATTTACATTATAAACGTTATGCAGTAATTAAGGAGGCAGTATACCTTTGCAATCCATACCTGTTATTCTTTCTTAAATATATATTGTGCGTTGGGAAATATACAAACACAATTTGCCGTGAAATTATAAGCTTGGTAAACCCTAGAGTGGTATTAAGATGACATGCCTATGTAGTTCCATGAAATTGACTTTGCGCGCACTCATTGACTGATTAGTGGTCAACGCCATGGTGAAAGACAATTCCATTAAATTATCTGTGTATATTTTTAATGAGTTAACAGCAATAAAACTATAACCTCACGTGGTAGACATAAGGCTTCATTGGAAACTGTAAGTTAGTCCATTGGGAGCAGTATAAATGTAATTCATTAGGTATCCTTTGTCAAAGGGAATTTCACTTCTATAGGCAAAGCCGAGTTGCCGACTGAAACTCTTATCTCTTTGAAGAAAACATATTTTACTCGCTGAAAATGGTGAGGAGAATCTCACAAAAAAATAAACAATACAAAAGTTAAGTATCTTTAACACGATCTGACTTGGAGTTCATGCTTTAAACAATACGTAGCTCTTACCTAGGGTTGCACAGTTGTATTCATCAGCCTTGTCTTGACAATGAGGTAATCCGTCACATCGATCATGCGCAGTAAAACATGATCGCCCCTGATCACACAACGTTCCATTATTTGGACACAATTTTTTGTTCGCGCCATTTTTGTTAATGTAAATCCCTCCTTGTTTTATAGTTTTGTTCACTATTGTTCCTGTAATAAAGAAGAAATGACATGATGGTTAACAGAACATTCGTATTATCCTAGAAATATGTTATTATCTTTAAAACAATGTCTTTCGGTTGTCAGTTGTTCAATAAACCGAAACGTAGAGTCAAAATGAATTCATTGAATAATTTCCTTGGGAGCTGTTACTATACTTTTATACTTTACTATGTTGAACTCCTCAGTGGTAGGGGCCCGTGAGTGAGCGGGTGGGCCATGGCCCTGCAGAATACTCCCTCGGCTTCTTCGGTCGATCGTAAGAGGCGAGAAAAGAGGTTGC
>JARFOD010158722.1:0-12111 GCA_031763545.1 Mopalia muscosa | reverse complement strand
ATAAAAACAGAAGGGTCCGTTTTGGTTAATCCTTGGGTTACAAAATTACTTGTTGTTTCTTGATCTGAAAATTAAAAAAGGTAGATAATTTTAAGGGAGCTAGGTCAGACATTAAATTGTCTTCACAACTTGTGCAATGTTTTATATAGTTACCTAAAGTACTAGTACCTGATGAAGATGTAATTTGTTCTGTAGTTATAAAAACAGAAGGGTCCGTTTTGGTTAATCCTTGGGTTACAAAATTACTTGTTGTTTCTTGATCTGAAAATTAAAAGAAGAAAGAATTATAACACTGTCAAATTTCGTACTGCTTTATATTAACCCCCAATCGTAAACCAAGTCAGCAATATTAAAATCATGAGCCTACTTACTTCAAATGAGATAACATTTGTAAAGGTATCCAATATCCACTTTATTATTACAATCAGATACATTGTAACTTTATTTAATCAGTGTCTTAATAAACCTTAATCTCGAGGTGTGTTATGTGTAACCTACAGACATCTCGATAGAAGGTAATGACCAATAATATAGTATATAAAGTATTGCTTATAATGTAGCTAACAAGATATTAGGTATGGGCTAGTAATAAATCCGCCTACAAATTGGAATTCATATACTGATTACCCATTGATTATATTTGTTAGAAAGAATAGTGTTACAATGTGATATAGAGGGACGTTTCGCCTTGATCAGTAGGTCCTTTCGATTTTTGTTTCTCTTGTATGCTATAGCTGGATCACTGTGAGAGAGGAGTAGACATTTTAGATATAAGATTTTGATATTCCTGCAAAAGGCGACTAGCAAACTGAGTGGCTGGTTGATCATAGTGACAAACAGTGGAATTATTTCCTTTTCTATGTCATTTACCTGGTTTCCAATTAAAACACGATGGATACAAATTTTGAGGAGTTTGAATCCAATAAGCCTCTCTTTATAATGGCTTCTCTTGTGGTTTTTTCAGAGGGTAGAATGTGTGTTTTAACAATCGGAATGATTTCAGAATTGTCATTAATCGAATGATCAGGGAGAGATAAATGTTCAGCTTTTGGGGATATGACGTTTGACGTAGTGGAGCTCAAATGATTGTTGATTCCAAACCAAGAGTTTTTATTCTTCCAGCAACATAATGTTTCAGACACTTGTTATCTGTTATAAGGTATAACACATTTTCTGAATCTCCATCAAAACTGCCTACCAAGTAAACATATCTAGTCTATTGCCCAACAAAGGATACATTATCTTGTATATTAGTATCTAGTTTGCATCTCGCCTTCATACATTTTGAAGTCCTGTATTACACTGCTATAGCCCAGTTGGGTTTTTTCTTCCTATCATATTTCGCCTATTTAAATAGTCTTGGGATAAGGGCCTTAAAGACAACAACACTAGCCATTGAAGGCAGCAAGAGGTTCTAAAATTTCTGTGAAATGTATTACTGGTGATTTAATAATTCACTTGAAGGTAAAACCCAAAGACCCTACTTTATAAAAATGAGGACCTTGTATACCGTAACATCTAAAAAAAAAATTACTGTATCAAATTTAATAGTGGACTAAAGATTAATGAAGACATCAAGATCATCTATGGATTGCTGCCTGATCGTAAACATATCATGTAAATATCTAAGATTCAACAGTGGCTACTTAGCACAGTTTCATTCTGCCAGTAAAATGGAAGCAAATTGGGTTCTAAGCCTTTAAGGAATAACACAACCCTTAATTTGCTGGTATATTTGGTCATTCTGTTCCAGTAGTTTCAATATCGTATATAAGGAGATAATTTCACAACTATCCAGTCCAAATACGGTGTTAAACAAAATTGATTTTTGTATAAATTAATTCGGAGAGGATGACTGTTCTTCAAAGAAAAGTAAAATCCCAACTATTTGTAATAGTTTGCTGCAGTCGTCTATCGGTTTTCTCTCATCCGATCAAATGTGAACTGATCTAGCCGCTATAATGGAATGCTTTAGTCATTGAGGATCAATTAATAACTTTGATAATCATTCCATGAAATACTTTCTTACATATTTACAATTTTTATAACTTTACAAAAAATAACAGACCGGATAGCCTCAATGTTATTAAAAAAATATTAATTTTATTATTACTATTTTTTTTTTAAAGTTGCTTAGAAAGGAAATGTTGTGTCCCAGACAATCAACCAGCTCACACAAAAAGGATTGGAAAAGTGTGTTCTATTTCATTAATGATGCGATTGATTTGTTTTAATCAATTCGAGAAAGATTTGTTTGGAACATTTGAACAAGCCTTAATTTTCCATCAGTAACCGATTTTTCCCCCAATTTTGTTGTTAATAAATATGTGGCATATTCAGTTTAAATTTTAATCCAAAATGTAGTCTTCCATTCGCAAATTTTTTTCAGATCGATACAACTGACATTGACAGCTTTATTATATTTAAGCAACGTTGCTCTAAAATAGCGCCTTTTACAAAGGTTTAATTTTAGCATAATTGTAAGTTACTTTAAGAATCTCTGCATTTTAAGCTATATTTACATTTAGTGCTTAACATTTGAAGATCTATGAATAGTAACAGTCGCTTGGTAGGGAATTTGCCAGCCTTGGCCTTGATAATGGCTTTGTAAAGTAAATAAGAAAATATTTGTAAAAGTCTTTGTAAGCGTTCATTAAACATGTATGAACCTGTCATGGGACATCATTGTTTTCAGTTAAAGGTGTGTTAGTTTAAACGATCAATATCTGAGTGACAAAACGTAACTGAAGAGCATTAAATCTGTTTAAGTCTCAAAATTTTATGAATATTTACATCAAGTACCAAGTTGAGTCATATTGATACTGAATCAAATAAAATGCTACAGGAAATAATATTGAGGAAATGTGAATCAAGCATTAAAAACTATAAAGAACAAAACTTAAACTGAATGCAGAAATCTAAAACAAGTGCCAATAACAATTGACATACCAAAAACAGAAACATACGTATGATATTCCTACTGAACATTTCTTCGAATATTTTGAAAGCCTTGCTTGAGGAAGTTGCAGGTGTTATTTTGAGGAATTAATCTGCATGTTTTAACTTTAAAGGGCACATGTGTGAGACATCTCAAGTCCCATTATTTGTTTGTAGTATAGAATAGGTATTTGGTGCTTGGTTAAACAGATCAATTAAACGATTATGACAACATCGTTTGTGATGGTTATGGTTGCAATATTTCATCCGGTTTAGGATAGTTCGGCTATACTCACTTGTGGTGGAGGCCACCGATGGGGAAGTCGATGATCCAACGACATACTTCTGGCCAGGATGATGTCCCACTAACAGAACAAAAGAACAGTCATGATAAAGCTACATCAGAAGATATCGTATTTTTATAGTATTTACTCACTTTTGTGTAATATGTCAGAAGACTTAACTTTGAGCACTTAATCTTATTATTATTTGGTTCTATACCATGAATCATATCGATTATTACTATCAGTAACGAAAACGCATTCATTATCTTTTAAAAATAATCCAAAGTGGTTGATACCTAGACAATTATTTTTTTAAAAATCAATATTCACTCCACGATTTGCTGCTTGTTTTATTAAAACGTTCGGCGTACTTGTGGAGAACTTAGGATTCGAAATTTAAATTGTATGAACACACTTAACAGGACTACACCCCGTGACTGGTATCGTCGGTATTTTCTTGTTTTACCTGCTTGCGTCAGCGGGTCAACGTCTAGGTTGCGTTTGCGCGAGTTACTCGGGCTTCCCCATGAAAGCTCAGTGGTCCCTTTTTCCGTTCACGTGCATTACACGGGGCACTTCTTCGTTCACTCGTCCAGTTTCGTCACACTCATAAAATATGTCCAAAATCCAATAGGACCATATAGGCTTCTTCTGTTTTTCTCTTATTAGAGACGTTTATTTAGAAATTCCATACGTTATACTGATGAAACGACAACACAATGTGTTATACCAGGCTAAAAGAGCAGCGGAAGGGTGTGAATTTGTCGATGATTCGAATGCGTTCAGAAAGGGCAGATTTTGAGTCATATTGTTGTACAGATGCTTTGGGTTCTTTGATCCTTTTACCGAGAGGTCGGCAAGTTTCAAAGAAAAAGATCAAAGAACACAAAGCATCTGTACAACAATCTGAATCAAAATCTGCTCTTTCTGAACACATTCAAGCCAATCCAACCCATACAATTGACTGGGACAACACAAAAACTATTAACATAAACCTGCCTAATCAAAATATAAGAAAGCTGATGGAATCCATCCAAATTTGCAGAACAAAACCCCAATTGAACAGAGACATCGGCTTCTACATACCCCCTGCTTAAGATGATCTTATCGACTTTGTGAAACGCTAATCTCCTTTCTTACACATTTCCCAATCAGTCTACTTTATTCAGACTTGTATGGCTTGTTTTCATTATCATATGTGCTTAGTTTCACATCACAATTTTTATCCAACTGTATATTATATAAGCTAGCTCAATCTTTGTTGTTTTGTTTTTTACACCTGTGATGGCTCAAACTGTATATACAATGCTCTTTAATGTTCTTAATCAAATTAGCCTTCCCCAATTTTGTAGTTTTGATTTTACACCTGTGGTGCCTCAAACTGTATATGTACATGCTCTTCATTATTATTAGCTTGAAAACGGTGCTAGTATCTTCACTGAAACGTTGCGTGTGGATAAACTCAGAAGTTGAAAATCCATAAAGTCTTTACTCATTATGTTATTATAGGGGCAGTAAATGGGCTATATAGGACAAGGTCAGAACAGAAACGTCAAAGAGATTATACAGATAGACCTGGGAAACGTAAATTCAGTAATGATAGAGCTGATATGAGAAGGGAATGTTACGGGTGTAGTGAAACTGATCATTACCGTCGAGATGAAAACTACATCAAACTTTTAAAAGTTAGATCATTTATCTCAAAAATGTCAAAGGAAATTTTTTTTTCCAAAATCACAAAAATGCTCAAAATAATTGAGTATAAAGAGAAACAGAAAAGGCTTCAAACCATTTCGGAAAGTTAACCATAGAGGCCGACAGAGATAGCGATGGTAGTGACGATAGCTATGCATTCCGAATGAGAGAAAAGTGTGTAAAATCTGATAAAATTCCACAAAAGCTTGGAGGTTTTGACATGCAAGTTATTGTAGATTCGAGTACTGATTGTAACATCATAGACCGACACATGTTAGAAAATCTAAAAGCAAAAAAATAGAACAAGTACAGAATTTGTAGCTATTGACCAAAAATGGGAACCCTTGTTAGTTAAAAGCACAACATAAGAAATGGATGTGCTTAAAATTGGCCTGAACATTAATACTGTGAAGCAAACTTTAAAGGAAGCTCTTATTCAAAATCATATAGTGCTTTATTCAGTGGAATTTGTACATTGAAAGATCGTGAATAAAGCTGTCAGTTAAAAGCCTACTGATATAAAACCGGTTGCAATTGTCCTAAGACATTAAACGGAAGTCATCATAAAGGAACTGGTAGACTAAGGTATTATTATTAAAGTTTGTGGAGGAATCCACTGGGAGGGTCAAACCACTTGTTGTCGTGGGTGAGTGGTGATATATGCTTGTGTTTAGATATGTGTCCTGCAAACTAGGCAATAGAAAGAGAACACCACACTATCTCAAAATTTGAACATTATTAAACATTTGTTATTGCTACATACAATGAAGCCGATCAAAAATTTACTTTTCGGCTAAATATTCCAGTACCTCTCCGTATGTCTCATAACTGTTTTATAATAGTATAGACATTACATATACCTGCACAAACGTAATGCATTGATAAAGAAAGCCTGGTAACAACAATACTATCGATATTCGAAGAATAGAGAAGGTTACTACAATATCCTGAAACCTAAATTTTATGAAACCTCATTTTGTATTTATTTCTACTATACTTATCATTTGATAAGGCAATAAAACCGTACACTGTTTAGGCCACACCTACCAATTGATGTTACATTGCAATAACTTGTATTTATTCGTACAATGTATTATGCGACAAGTACTTACATATAAACAATGACTCAACGATCCTAAAACCAAATATCCACTCATGGCAGTAGATAACTGAATTCCCCACTTTTGAATTAATTATTAGCCTATAATGTTTATTTTTCTGTAGGTCATTTTCCTGTATTCTGTATTTTGGCTTATCTTTGTGGCCCTCGTCTCAGATATGTCAAACAGTAAAGCAAAAAGAACTACATGTATATACATACATTTCAGTTGTGTAAGAAAAAAATTAAAGGAATTGCATTCAAACTATTCTATATGCGGATGTATTACATTAGAGTCAGTGCAGTCATATCTCCCTCTAATCCAAACTATAGTGTATTATATCGGCATATAGCATACCCGTTTTGTAAAAGCAGATATCTTGTGAGTTATTGAAAAAACATAAATTCCTACATAACAGAAATGTATAGAAGTCGGTTTTGTTTTACAGTTTGACATATGCCTACATAAAGAAACCGAACTACAAAATACAAGAAAACGCCTTCAGTATTAAGAGGGTCATTATTTTCATTGTATTTCAAGTTAAGCTGTGGTCGTTATTCTTTATAATAATATTTGTTCATTCGATTGCGGTTTTACGCTGTGCTTTGTATAATGTTATAATCAGAAATCAGAATAATTTATACCATTCTCATAGGGTCTTTTTTACACAAGAATGGTATTGCGCAATATATAAACCAAATCGCTCGTTATTACGGAGGTTTTCATGTTGCATAAATAACACTCCACTAGTCGACCCTATGTGCTGTAGCATATAGCAAAAGGTCCACATATTTTGTTTATTTATATATGTAAATGTATTGTGCAACACTAACACAGTTACAGAATCCCCACCCCCAATTGAAAAATCAGTATGAATTCACTTATTAAATCTTACCCCATCACGGAAGGTACCATATGATAACCGTCTGTCGATTTTACTGATCCTTGAATATATTTCATTAGACAGAAAATAAATACAGAAATGTTGATATGCTAACAGCGATGGAATTATGATAGTGCACTATAACATCCTTTTATGTCTCACTTTTTACCAACCAAAATTGAATATTTCAAACGTAGAGTGACCTGCAGAATATTGCCAATGATTGATATCCATCGCCAAGATCAAGAATGATATGCAATTATAATGAATACCACTCTTAACTTAACTGTAGAGTGATTGATTAGTGTTAAGCACCATGTTAGAAAGATTTTCAATCATTTTGGATATACTCCTTTTGCCTAATATACGTGTAGTACATTTAGACCATAAGGTATACAATGCAGTTAAGTGTCTTATATTTTTGTATAGATAATCTTACACTGTTCTGATTGCACATTTACAGATTCTATGTAAGACAAATAGCTCTTTTATTTATTGTTATTGTATACCTTTTACTCAAAACGCCTTGAAATATATATATAAGCTGGGGCTAAACTGAAAGTCGTCGTCAAAGGTATACTACAGCTACAGGAGTTGATGGAAACTTAACAATCGTTCTCAGATACTTTCATTGTCGTTGTGAGGATAACGAAAAGAGATTGTATTATTTTATAGCTGAATTTTAGTACCGTATTTCCTTTAAAACTACAAATTGATCAAAACAAGTAATTTACAATAGCTCCTCTCCCAATTACATTATAAATTGGTTTTAGTATGTTTAATGAGTAGTCAGCTATTGTACTACAAATGTGTCTTACAGTAGTTCTCTTTTTAAATTTAAGATTGAAAATATTCGTTACTATAAGTTTCCTAGAATACCGCTCAGGGGCCGGTTGCTCGAAGCGCTAGTAAATTAAATCCGCTATTAGATGAAGACACGTCACGTGATGTTGAATTTCTAGCTCTTATCCACTATAAGCGAGTTAATCTGGTGTTTGATGCTAATATAGACCACTTGGGCCAGACACATAACACTTTTTAAACGTAATCAGCAAGTCATTCTCTAAGTTAAGTTTATTTTCTGAGTGAGGGTAGTTTTTTTGAAGAGTAGGATGAAATTTCTAAAGCATTAAAACACCTCACATGTTATGGTTGTCCTATTGTCCTAATTATTGTCGGAATACACCACCGTCATAGGCGAAATACCATCAAGCATGGCGTCAATCACCAACCTATTAATTCCAATGAAATTTATGTTTGCTGTTCATGTAATCGTTAATTTGGGCCGACGTCTTAGATTTATTATTTTTTGATAGCTATTCTCTTTATAAAATTAAACTCTCTGCAATTAAACCCTTAGAAAGTTTTATAAGAATTTGGAGTTGAATTTTAACTTATGACTAAACCTCATAGAATGGGGCGCAAACCCATCTTTTAAAACGGATATAAACGTTTATGGTTTTAAGTATAGTTTGAAACGAAAAGCTCCACCATTACATGTAAGGTAGAGTAAACATTTTTGCTATCTTGTCATAAGTACATTGGACAATGATATGGCTACAAATAGAGGTATTTGCTTTGTTGTGCATTGTATGCTGACATATTATAGCCACCCTTTATCGTTTTTAAAATATAAGTGTTTGAATTTCAAGATTTTTTTAGATCGTATTATTTTTTTATTATTTGTAATTATGTGCCTAATTTCTAAACACGTCCTTTTATCACTACGTGTTATTAGTCTTCATTTAGTTGGGGCTGCAGCACTCACTTCGATTAGATATTTTAAAGTAAAGTTGCTTTCATACAATATTATTATTTAATATTTGTCCTATTCGAGTGCACTAGATTGCATTATTTTGAAATTACTTTGTCGCATCGAACAGGGCATGAATTGGATTGCATTATTTTGAATTTACTCTGTCGCATCGAATATTTAACTTTTAAATATGGTCTTCCAGATTAATGTTCTTTATTAGAATGATATAACAGTTGTTAAAATCTTCCGGAAAACTTACCATATTCTTTTCATTTGCTCCATATCAGTTTCGACTAAAATCGTACTTTTACAACAATTATGTGAGTGTTGGGCCTTTACTCCAAAGGTCCAGAGTTCGAATCACCGTGGAGGCAGGCAAATTGATCTCTCTTAAATTATTTCAAGTATATAAATATCTAGCATGAGTTTTACCGATGTACTCGTATTATAGCATACTCTCAATTTAAATAAGTCTTACTTGTAGAAATGTAATGTATTATTACCCATTATGAGGTTCTAAATCCTATTCGTAGAAATTATGTCGATACTTTTGGGGTCCCCTGATTCTAATCATAAGTATTGACAAAGTATTTAACTTTTGCCGTATTCTAATTGTTTTGAATATAGATGGCTTACTTATCAGTGGCGTTAATTCCAGCTTGATATTTTAACAAATTGTTCACCACGATTACCACGAAACGATAAAATCAGTTAAAACATAATATAATACGTAAAGGTACGTAGAAAGGTTATGTATGCAATACTCACCTAAAAGCACAAAAAGTAGAAACAATGAACTAATCTTCATTGCACGGACCTACACTTCCCACAGTGTTTTCCGTCTCTACAAAAAAAGAAAAAGGGAAAAATCACAAATTAATGACTCTATACCGCTAGTCAGGAGTAACAAATGCGTCTCTTATCTTTTCGTGGCTTTTGTGGGTATTTCCAAAGGATGATTATATTAACATCATATATAAGCTGCTATCGTTTTCGATAATCTTCATATTACTTATACATATGTTATTCAAAGAGAGAACTTAAAGCAACAATCTGGCTATACTACCTTCGAACAAGATATTGTTTACACTAGCTTATAAACAAGCACTTCAGTTAAATTCTTTGTTTTTATCACACATATTGTCAACACAAGGCTGTCCAAAATCACGTAGCCAACTTTTATCGTTAAAGCATTTCAACTGAAATAATAAAAATAGTATATGGTTTAGAACTTGGAATTTAAACAATATACAAATTCTACTTGAAAAGAAGCCGCACTGCGGTCGGCTGGCTACTTTCCCGTGAGCTAAATTTCATATAATTCCTCATCAATATATGTTCTGGCGTTTAAAACACTTATTACATTGTCACAATCAGATCAACTTTTCTAAGCCATATTATCACTCTCGGTTATACTTACTAGGGGTGGAACTTATGTATGACAACTAATGGTTACGGTTCAAGCAATGAGATATAATACATTTTGGCTGTCGAAATTTATCTATAACAGGCTGTTATTACTCGAATAAAAGACGCCAGCGGTGTTCGGCATAGTATATGTGCATGACTAATGAAGATAAATAGTGTTGTGTAATTCATGTTGAATAAAGTCAACTAGGCTTTAAGTTAAGAGTTGTAATTTAATGTATGTAAATACCATTTGTCGTTTACAAACACGTATATACATTGCATACCTTAATAGAAGCCAAGATAGAACATTTTAGATATTGATTTAAGTAGCATTTAAGCTGCTGGGAGATAATCGATAAACTTGTGGGCAATAATCGCTTTGTTATCAATCCAATTGGGAAAATGACGAAATACTGTCTTCATCTGTTTGGTCAGTCGATGTTAGATTCACGTTACCGGCACACGAGTAACATAAGTCTATGCTTAATTTTCGTCATGTAAAATCAGTTGTGACCATCTATTCAGAAAGCACAGGACATATTTGAGCTGAACAAGCATAGGGACTTTTTAGCTTGCATTTTATTACAGACGAAGAAACTCTCTACGAAGTACACTTTTTTCCGAAAAAATACAGTTACTGGAATTTGAAAGGAGACACACATTTACCAACAAACACTGTTTGAAAAAAAAAAAGATATCATTTGAACAAATTAGGAAGACTGATATTTTGATATTTTTAATCCTATGACCATCTCCCTGGTCTGACAATGCGCGAAGTTTTATTACGATATATCATATTATTTTTTCATTTAGAGGTAATATATCTGTAACCCTAGAAAATACTTTGTCTTTTCTTAGCATAATGTCAAAAATAGTTTATAATATCCAACTACACCTATGACCCATGCCTCTTGGATTGGTCTCATGAAATAGGCTGGTCTATGGAAACATTGCACATTGCATGGTATATGCCTTAAGGTCTTGAGCTCCTTGGACTTAAAATAGACTAGGAACTGTAATTCCTTTGATCTAAATTTAAACGTTTACCGAAAGTTTATGATAGGGGGAAAATTCGAAATACTCTAACAAATAGTTGAGCATTAGCTTTTATTTTTTAAATAAGTTTATTATCAAATTAATTGGCAATACTTACAACAGCAGAAAAGGTTATTTTCTGCGTTGTTTGTCTGCAAATGTCGACTTGACTTCTAATGATAATTGTAGTAAAACTTCGTTACACTGGATTGTCTTACTACACAATAAAGCTATTCAATAGAAATCTCACATTAGAAACAAATGTGAATGTTAGGCAACTCAGTCCATCTTAATCAAACGATAACTGCAGTATACAGTTTTCAGCACTCCTGAAAAATAATATGTTTAAATACGCATAACATGTTTAAAAACTTACCTGCCGTCCTGTTATTTATAGCTTATGTTGTAAAACCGCTGTTTTAAAAAAAAAAAACATGTATTGAATAACTGAGTTAAACACACACAAAGACCCTTATTCCAAACAGTAACAATTTACACGCGGCGTCTGGTAAGTTTACATCCAAAAAGAAACTACACATACATCTGACCCGATCAGTACATGTGAGTACACCAAAGGTCTACTTTGTTATATGTTTGATTATATTAGATTTGTACATTGTAATACCGCTTTATCTCTGATATTGTAAGTATTGGTTTGATAGTCGACGATTTGTCGTTAGGGATCTGTTGGATGAAAAGGTTGTTATGATTAAAAAACGAGACTCCACCCTTGAATTCCTTTATGGGGAACAAATCCCACAGTATTGATATGACAAAAAATAGTCATAATTTATGCTGTAGGTCATTGAGGGGGATTTTAAAACGATTGTATACACCTCGTTTGGACCTGATCTATGACCCCCGTATGGAGCAGGCGGTAACAAGTAAACAGCCATAGATTTCCGCTTTAGAAAAATTGAACACCGCCCTTTTGTATAGTATATATTCTGAACGGAATTGTAACTGTACAGTACTGAGCTGTAAATGTTATGTTAATTATTGAACTATGAT
>JARFOD010158711.1:0-12111 GCA_031763545.1 Mopalia muscosa | reverse complement strand
CATAAACGTGTTGTGAGGGGTCACAAGAGGGGGGCGGGGAGGGGGGGGGGGGGGGTTCTCATATCCACAACATAACTTACCAGATGAGATATTTATAATTCATCAGCCTATAATTTTCACACACACAATACACCCCACCCGTCTTTTAAATATATGAATTTATATATACGTTATGGGTCATTTCATGAAAGAGTATAAAAGTTACTTGACGTAAGGTGCTAAACTGATATCAAGAAGAACCGAGTTATGCCTCACACGTGTTACTGATATCAATACCATCATACGTTGCGTGATGTTCCGACGTCAATGAGAACATACGTCACAGTAACTTACTCGATCCCGAGATGACCATTATACAATATGATAATAATACAAAGCGATATACTTATATGATATCAATATTTACAATTAATTATGTATACGTATACATGCACCCTAAAGGCCGAAGATTTAAAATAGATAAAAGAAGAATACAGTTACGAGATTTATATATGAAAAAAGTAATGTGCTGGCAAAAAAAAAAAAAAAAAAATCCATAACTTGCATCGGTGTAAAATCCATACTTTTTATATATCTAAAATTTAATATAAATTTTAAGACCAAAATTTAAAGTACAACTTATTTATTTAAACCACAGTGTTTCAAGGGTGACCTATGACATATACGTTGGAAACGTACCGTATATTGCGTACAACTTTATTGTTTATTGTCGTTAAACATCTGGACCAACTATGTTCCTATATAACTGCACATAACATGACTATGTTTTATGTATTTACTTTTTTTCACAAAGAACTGATTTATGTCCACTCTTAATAGCTAAAGAATATGCGTATAGTTTATGGCGATAGCGGATATAGATATACGCTTTATGCATTGATAATAAAACTATTAAACGTTTCCGTCACAAAAACAAATCACCACATATGTGTCAATCACATAATTCTATTTTACACACAAATTAATTATTATTACCACAATAAAAAATAAAATATAAAATAAAAAAGGGATTAAATATAAATGAAAAAACCCTCCATGAGGTATAATATTGAACGTAGTCAAATCGGATGCATGCACCCTTCATTCAGCCAATCAGCGTATATTAAACAAGAAACAAACAGCGCTTTCAATAAATACAATGAGAACACCTGATTATAAAGCCTTAATATAGTGACACAAGTCACATAGGACTACGGTTTGCAACCAGAAAATTTGCCGAATCAAATCATACACAGTTAGCAAATGTGTTTATACTCAAAGAAAATCAATGTTTAAAAAGTGCATAAATCATAAACAGATGAAATTGATGCAATAACGATAAAAAACAAAAACATTCTCGACGATTGACTTTTAGTTGATACATTAAGGACCGCCTACACCATATAGCACGAAATACATATATATCTTCGATTGTTGTCTTGTTATGAACACGCTACCTATATATATATATAATATAGTTGACAGGGTCATCTTAACAAACGCGTGCTTGATAAACTTGAATTAAATCCGTATTATTACGTATTGGGTGTACTATACGTACTTCCGTTATTTGGCGGAAACGAGAGGAAATCTCGTAAAAATATAACTATTTAGTCATATGCCCAACAACAGATTTGGTATTTCAATTTTAAATGGCCCAGAAAAATATCTCATTTAATTTAATTCTGAATTAAAACCGTATCAAATCTCGTTCGACACGATAGTTTAATATTGCCCTGTGATGTATTTCCCGAAAATGAAAATAAAAAAATAAAAATTGTGAGATTGCTTTCCTCAAATATAATAAAATAGACCATTTTGCGTATAAGTTATTACAGAGACACGCAATAACATAATATCAATAATTATTTACACTGGTGGGTAATCGTTACACATGTGTAAAACAATTAAATAAGGCGGGCTTGTAAATAAAAATTACAACATTATTCAACAGATACAGCAGCCAAAACTTTAATATTCAACTAACATTTATGTAGCAAATATAACTTTTCGTAAAGAAATGTCTGCATTTATGTTTTCAAATAAAAATGCCTTGCAATAGCGATGTCGATAATGGAAAAAGGCGTCAGAAATTAAATTATTAGTCCAGCAGATCCGACAGTTGAAGGGAAAGAAACGGCTCGCTAATGGTTGAACAATGAACCCGCTAGAGCTTACAAGGACAATCGATTGGCTGGCTCGATGCACGTGGCCCGCCTCTTCGTTACGGTTGGCCAATATCTGGTTGAGCAGCAAATAACGCTTGAAAAATAATATGGTCGATTTTTCTTATATCGCTTTCACGTCGATCGTATAGAGAAATATAATATAACACAAAGATGTCCCTAAACCTTTATTATATAGTCATAAAAAAATTAATCTGCGTCATAAGTCTTCCATATGGACAAAATGCCCCACAGCTATATATATATACCTGATATGACGCATATATAGAGATTCACTACATCAAGAAGAGATGAGTTCAAGTTGGTATATGTTGATGGTTAATAAAGCGATTATGACGTGTCTTTGTGGATGTGTTGATTGCAATAAAAAAAGATGAGACTTGATGTATGACAGTGTTCCTCCCTGAGTATTATCGTAGCTTCTGAGGCAGTAGGAACTTCTAACACTGGTAATATAGACTACCTTAACTAAATGATGATAATTTCACTATCTGAAAAATAAACTAGGTACAGCTAACTGTATTAGCCGAACAGGTAGTACGAAGTGCCCCACTAATTCGCTATGCACATTGTAATTTACGTTGAGTATTTATGAATAAGCTAAGTAAACGGACGTCGTTCTCCATAAAGGCCTATTTTCCCACAATTAAACAAAACAAATTTAAAAAATTAACAAGAAGAAACAAAACAGTAGCCTTCGTCAAAATATGAGTAAATTAATGTGGACAAAGACTAACACAACTAGTCTTGGCCAAACACAATGTTTGGTGAGGGGTTCTTCCGCTGGATGCATCTCAAGAATCGCTATACATCGTCAGTTGCATGGACGTCCAGTGGTGAGATTTTAATTAAAAGGTAAATAAATTTACTGGCTGTAGATTATCGCACTCAAAACAAAATACATTGCACTGCTGTTAATGCTGGGAAAAGTGGAGCAATCCTCATAGAAGTTGCTGCTATCTATAAAAAAAACCTAACAATTTGGTTCCTCTATAAAACCATCCACCGTATAATGATCTCAAACATTGTACCCAAACATATTATTATGATCTCATACATTGTACACACAAATAGGTACAACTTATAATGATCTCATACATTGTACAGAAGAATGGGTAAACCTTGCAATGATCTCATACATTATACACAACATTGAGTACACCTTGTAATGATCTCATACATTGTACACAAAAATAAGTACACCAAAGACTGTTCTACGTCCAGATAGAATCAAAATAAATGTCTTCATGGCATTATAGCAAAATAGTATGTAGATGATGTATTGATAACGGGATATGATTGACAAGTTTATTTAAACAAATGGTCATCACAAGATGCCTATATAATTATTATACACGGATATAGGTGAAGACGGTATTGTAAAGTACTCATGAATTTTACTTAAATTACACATGTTGAACACAAAACAGTTTCCGTAGATAAGGGGGAATTCCCTTTCTGTCAACAATGTTATAATACTTCAGAGTTCGATGGGATTATGTATGCCAGAAATAAGCCTGCTTAGAGCTGTGGTTCCTTGTTGGAGGTGTCTGATAAATATATCGTCTAACTCCACTACGCCACTGGAATTCATGAACAGACAGTGTTATTTCTAGTGACGAAACCTACACGCTTGGAAACTAAAACCGAATCGAACATCATAGCCCAACGTCTGTCACTTGCCTGGCACAAGACTAACACTTGGGTCCTGTCGTAGGGTTCTTATATTAGGGTTGTTTCAGGTTCAACACCAACACGTGACCACCTGGGAAGTCTTCAGGAAACACTGATAGTATATAAATTTCAGCTGCCAAACGGGGGCCGCAGATAAAACTGAATTTCGTTCCAAAACTCAGTGGAAGTTATATGTTATTTAAGACAAAATTTATACGCCCATCACATCCAAGACATTAAGTATACGCCCATCACGCTACGTTCAGTTTCGAAAGACGACATCCGAATGACTGAACACCGTAAGTTTATTTATAACGTACAAAAACGTACATAGAGTCTTAGTATAACTGTCCTTGGTTATACCGCTTATTTATCGTTCCCGTATTGTTCACAGACGTCTGGGATGTTGAGCAAACAGTACACCCTGATACATTATACCATTGATCTCCATACTGACCACTAAAGAATTGTCGATTTCACAACGTCCATCGTCTACAAAAAAAATAATAACAAATAAAACAATTAAAAAAAAAAACATTTTTTAAACATATATAAAAAAATAATACAATAAGTGCTTGGTTTTATTCTCGCCATATAAACAAGAGCTAGTAAATAAAGGTCCTCAAATATAATATAATAGACATCCCAAAATAAATAATGGGAAATTCAACAAATGTAGAGTTATGGAGTCTATTAGAATTAATAACTGTTATGAAACAGAATACCCAATCAACAATGTATATATACCGACAACTGCTATTATGAAGCAACATAAAGATCGACGATTTATCAGAAAGGTCGTTAACAACTTTCATATCAGTGATATCAATAGCATTTTATTGATGGCCTGAAAGGCCTGTATTCTCTTACACAACCATTTTAAAAGCAGCATTTACTTGCAACGTAAATCAAGTAATACCACAGAGAAAACAAAATTAAAAACACACACAATGTTTGGCTCAGGTACGGATAGACTTAGGTCTGTAATAATGCCGGAGATAGAATTGAAATCGACAAACTGAGGCAGGAATTGCCGTTTTATTCACATTGGAATTTAAAGTGGAATAAACTATGGCTTTGGGGAATCAAAATTGTTTGACGAACGGACGAATATCAACATGAACAAATAAACAACAAAGGGAACCACATAGAAACACGTATATCACAGCGATCAAATACATACAGAGCTTATATCAAAACGCAGCATTGGATTAAAATATTAAAATGGGGTTGAAAGAAGTCACTGGCCCACCAGTCGGCGACAGAGCCAAAACGGCGTTCACTAATCGTTTAATGGCAACCGACCTCAAAACTAATTATCAGTATTGTGGACTCAATGTTTGTATCTTAACAGTAGAAATCGGTGTATAAACATCCAAAGAAACACACAAGGGGGCGAAATTCAACGGCGCTCTTCCCTGATCCTGCTTGTTAATTCTGGCGAGATGGCCGAAGCCACGTTTGCAGGCCTTACAAATGAGGCGACTTAATCTTACAGGAAGGGCTAGATTTAAACCTTATTTTCTGCAGGTAACCTACGAACACGTGGCCAACGCCAGCCGAAATAGAGGGGAAAAAGAAGAGGAGGAATATATGAAGAAAGAAGCGGCATGATCTTGAACAAAGCCATCACATTTCTTCCAAACGGCATTAACAACTATCCACGATCAAGCAGGACTGTTGGTTCGCGGGTTTAGGGTAAATCTCGCGGACTAGGCCCCACAAACTGCCGCGCTTGTTCCGCGCCCCTAGGAAGAGCCGGCTAGGAAAGGTTGCCGGCTTCTATGCCCTACGTGAATATCTTGTCCTGCGGCTAAAGACAACCGTAAGCCGGGCCAGAAAAAACTTCTCATCTGCGGACTGACTTACTGAAAGATTTTATTTTGATCACCGTTATAGCCTGTTTTTTTTTTTGTGGACGGGTCGACGATCTTCACATCATTGCCCAGTATACACACATCCCATAGAATATTCAGTCTAATTACTCGCTATATAACACACAATACACATCCTATAGAGAACTGCAGTTGTACTCTCATTAGCGATAAGCTTAGTCGTACACGCAACAATGACCCTTCTGCACAGGGTGCCTAGTGGCAATATCGGGTGAAACTTAATTTTTTCACTATTTAATTTTTATCAAAGATTTTAAGCTATATTTCACAAAATGTTCCAATATCAAGACCATAACTTCCATCTTCTCTTCCTTTTTCACAGCTCCATCATCAAGGCTTAAGTTGACTTGACCGAGGATCGATATTTTTATATATCTTTATTGTGAAGTTGACCATCTTCGGTTCATGATGTGCAAAGCGTGTTGAAGGAGGGCTGAATTTTACTATTTCAATGAAGATATACCTCTGTTTAAATTTACGCCACCCACTTAATTGTCCATCATTTGCAAAGCTTGTTTTAATGTATAGGGCTGAATTTTATGCGCTTTACGATATATATTCTTTGCTGTTGAAAATAAACGATATATTTGTGTTTCAAATTTACCCCCTACTCACAGAAGTCTTTGGTCAGTGTTTTATTTCTGGTAGCTTGTCTTAAACACCAATCTATTTTCAAGCGTACAACGGAGCTCGTGTTTGGAAACAGATTGGTACAAGCATCATCGGATAATTATAGGATAATAAGAGCGTATGGTCAGGGGCGGTAGACTGACCACTGGGTAATTGAGGAATCGACAATAGACTTTAGCGTCTCATTAAGATCTTACACACTGAATGGAAATTAACTTTGAGTGGATGGTGACGATTGAACAGTGATAGAATGGTAGGATTTGATGAGTGGCCCGTCTCGGACAAACTGGCAGTGGTTGACGGGAGTGTGGCCGCCTCTACAGGTCAGGGACTGTGGCTGTAGCCTTTGACCGGAGTCCACTTACCCCGACAAGAGGTGTTAGGACTTCACTGGGATTTCACACAACTCGTCTGGACACTACTTGGTTAATTCATAAAGCCCTTGATTAAACTCCGCAACATGACGTGTGTGTTTCCGATTGCAATTAAGAACTTTACGACTTTAGTCCAGGAAAGAAATAAACCCTGGCGAATTAGGTCCGAGTGGAAAATGGGTCTGAAAGCTTCAAACGACTTGTTTATTTCAGACAAAGCGCCTAATAAACTCTGTAGAGGAAATCAGTGCTTTAATTGGTCAGTTCACCCAATCAGATGACCGCCACAAAGGCTTTGGTTAGTTTCTCACCACTCCCCATGAAGCACGTCATGACAGCATTAATGTGTCTCACCGCATTCTTACATAAGACATGTCAGCTTATATATGCAGTTAATATTTATATCAAATTAACCACAATTTGAAATACAAGCCGATTAGACGATTCATTATTCCCAGCCATTTACACATCAGCAATTATCGGGGCATCTTATACAACTTTCTTTACGTGAATCACTGCATACATCTGTCATAAAATAGGTATAGGTACAATTAAATCTAATCCCCTCATTATACTGACAACCCAACATTGGAATTCTATCCCAGTAATCACGTTGATGTGGCTGTCACCTCAAACATGTTACCATACACACCATTTTATAGCGTAATTTATGACAAAGGAACGTTGCAAAGCTTCGCTCTTGTTTAATACTGCTTCTGCTGGCTGTTCAAGCATAACACCTATTCACATCTACGAGCCCTTAGACCAACGAAATGTCGCACGATATTTGAATCCCTATGGTTGAACGTGATGAAATTTTATCATGCGCTATATGTTTTTTCTCTGACATTTTGTGAAAGGGGCGTCTGTGTGATGTATGGAATTATAATACCTACTGTGTACACCCCAAGACCGTATTAAAAGGGGAAATAAAATAATGAATATATTTATATCATATCAGCTAACTTGGTTCTGCCCAAGAGATAATTCCCAATAAATTTCGCTATTATTTTAAAATTTCACGAAAAATGTGAAATCGTGTGCCTACTAGCTATAGACCCTTTATATAGCATAACGTCTTTCAGAATATTTCAACGTACAAACCTTGAATACTTCTACTGATTGCATTTTTTAAATTGAATCCCCAATTACATTTTTCCCACCAGTGGCAAATCTGACTATATGTAAGAATAGTCTTGCACTGTCTAAGTGCTCAGCTCTATTTTGAATAAGTAAACACCAGGATAAGGTATGTAGACTATATTAATCCCAGGTAAACGTAAACAATTCCAAATTAACTATCAAGTGTAATGCGTTTTTAAGAGATGTGCATGATTGATGTTGGGAGCATCGTAAGAAAAATGGGTATTTTACTAACTTAATTTACAATTTATTCTTCAACAACGAAACCATGGGACCTTTACATTGCTTGTCTCTGAATTGGGCTATTTTCGGACAGGTGGTTGTCTAACAGAAGAGTGAACAGTTTTCTCTGTCAGTCGGCTGTATCATGGGTTGTGTGTTGATTGTTCCAGGGGCTAGCATCACCTGGCGCCGGCCGTCATGGGCTTAAGCATTAACCCCTCGCTGCTCCATATCCCCCCCTTTCCCTCCCTCCCACACTATAGTTTTAGTATATTTATTTAACAACCATCATATAGCTGGGAATCTCTAAAGCTATTAAGGGTAGATTCCAAGATGATGGCTTACCTACTGTTGCCTTCGCTAGTCTCCTATTTAAAGCCCTACACATAAGTAGATAGACTTTAGGTGAAAGCGAACACACTTTGTGCAGAGTGACAACCAACATAAAATCCCCTCCAATGGCCATTTATAAGCACTGCTTCATCGCAGAGGCCTCCCACCAGCAAATTCACTTTCCAGATTGTTTTTTGGGAGGTAGCCATTATTCTTAGATGTCTACTGGAATAACCACAGTAAAACATGAATATTGTGACAAAAACAACCCCAGCTTCTTACTCATCAAAACTACAAACTAAACTCCATCAGTATATATTCCTTAATCTATCTGTTACAATTCTTGCCACATAATATTAAAGCAAATAGAGACTATTCATTCCCGGACACAGATATTTGGAAAATTCCTGCCAAAATTAAATCCACAATTTTTTTCCTGCTATTAATTTCTCATTCTGCTGGGTGTTCCAAGTCCTTCTTTTTTTTTGCAGGAGGCATATGAACCTATTAGGTCTAGTTCGAGAAATGACATAATTTTTATGTCATTTTCATGAGCGATTTTGCCCGAGAAATTTTTTCATCAGTATTTAGGTATAAATCGAAGAGAATATCAAGATTAGCACACCTATTCAGTTCAACATCATTTCAAGCAATCAGTTTCTATATTGATACAATGCTACAGAAATCCCCCCCCCCCTGTATTAATGAATGTATTTTTTTTTTTGTAACACAGTAAGATTGTTTTTTAATTTAGGGGCAACATACAGGTGTATCTATATATAAGAAGTAAGATATTAACTGACTGCTGTAGGCCCCTTGTCCATACAATGTCTTCTACATATGTTTTATAAACCAATGGAAGTCTTGAAAAATGAGACACAAACTTGTACAACAAGAATTCAAACAACCAGTTTACAGACGTTTCCAACATCAGTAATGTGAGATGAGAATTCCTGAGAAGAATTTGAGGTATAGATAGAGACAAGTTGGTAGTGTATGAGAGGACTGAAAACAAAAGACAGCTGCAGATTGTAGGATAGGTAGTATTAAGACGGAGTACTTGAGAAAGACAAAGGGGAAGAACAAACAAACATACTAACGAACAAACAGAATGACACCGAGGAATTTCTTGGACAATATTTCATGTTAAGTGGCTATCTCAGATGAGGCTTACTTCGACTAGTAATCTTCAGATGGCAACTCGGCATTCCAGCGTGGGCCATTAGTCGCTCTTCTTCTGATAAGAACATACGTTTTCTGGGCGGGGCATCATCTAAAGACGCTGCTCTAGAGGCTGCCTCCATTTTTCTTGTCGCTTCCTCCATGGCTCTCGATGCTGCTTCCATGGCGATAGCATCTCGCTCTGACACGCGGATTGGGGTTGGGGTAGGAGGTAGACTGTCGTCATCAGGAGCTACAAAAGACGAGTTAACATTATACCCCTTTGTTTACTTGGAGTTAGTTGTTAACGAATTCTAATTGTCACACAACTACCTACTGTTAAAGACTACAAGTTAAATAGACCACAGACTTGGGGTTTTTTTTTGAAGGTTTTGCTTTACAGGGACTCTGAGTATTGCTCGTAATCCTTTAGTGGAATTCCGCAATCGAATGAGCCTCCGGATGAAATCTCATTGTCTTGCATGTGAACTTTGTACAAGGCTTACTCTCGCCTTCAGTACAAATCAACTTGATAACCAACACCCATCTGATTCGAGATGACCTTTAATTCACAGGACTTTGTTACAGCAATTTACTCTCAACTATTACAAACTGCTGTCCCATTCTAAAGTCAGATAAAACTACCAGAATCTTCTTCAACTTTCCCAATTAAACGATTTTTAACCCTTTTGTACTTTCTTCACAATGGGCTCTTTTCATCCAGTGTAGTTGATACAACCACATACTAATTAAATATTATAAATATTTAAAATCCCAGGTAGAGTATTACAAGTATGCTGAAATTTATTTTTATAAACGTTTAATGGCATTACATTTTTTAAAAAATTAAACGTTTGCAAACATAATATTAAATATATCTTTACTTTAGAAGTAAAGAAACCTTTTTTTACATGCCAATAATATAATTAATAAAACTTGTAAAACAATTGTTCATATTTACAGCCAGAAATGACAAACAATTGCTGAATGAAATTAAGGATACAAGCAAAACATTTTAAGGAGTAAGTTTTAAGGAAATTTTGCATCCTGATGCATGAAAGAAATGAGTTATTTTCACCTGGTTCTAAAGCTCTGTGAACAGAAGGTAAATGTGCGAGTGAATCACTCCAGTTACCCCTCCATAATTTTGTCTTTGGAGATGAATCTAAACAGAACAAAAATACATATACACAATTTTGTAAGTTTCAGTAAAAATGCTTCGTACAAGTGAGTGAAACTGATTTTTTTGGTTTTTTTTGTTAAACAGTTAATTTCTTAATTCGCTTTCAAAGAGAAAATCAAACAATTGTGCGTAGCTTAAGAAACGTCAATCAGAAATTATATTTAGTAACATTATATTTTTCATTATCATTTCTTTTCTTATCTGTGTTATGAATAAATATTATAAGTATATCATCTTTTAATTGAATTTATAGACTTTTTAATTTAAAACAAAAAATTCAACAATGCAAAGGAAAATTGATAAATGACAAACACAACAACAAGCAAGCACAAAGCACGTTGTTGCAAAATTTATTACTTTAATAAATGTAAGAAAAATCATTCTAAATCATTAACAATGTTAACTGTATTAAATGTTAAGAAAAATGCAAAAAAAAGCACACATAGGTTTAAAAGGGGAATAGGGAACTGATTGGGGTGGTTTCACAGATTAAAAAGTTAGTACCCACCCTCAGTGATTAAAATGGTGAACATCATTTGGGAAGAAATTTTAATCTTCGTACTTTCTTATATCAGGAGTTGATTTATGAACAGAGGGACCAGATTTTGGCTGTTTAAGTTTTATTTCCTTATTGACTTTCTACATTGGAACTAAAGATAACTTTATTGTGTAAGAAAGAGGAGTATGTTGCTACTTGTCAACTTCATTTTGTCTTAAGGCTGTATGAAATCAGTTAAGAGGTCATCAGTCTACAAACAACAGATGTTTGCTGCCTGCTCGAGTTTTCTTGCCTAAATTGACAAGCTTAAAATATTTTTTTTTTGTCCTGTCAAATTTTTAAGAGGAAATGTTATATATGTTTTGTGTCCGATTCAGCTTATATTGCCAGATTTGAAAGAGTAAAAATGTTTTCTTTTTGTTGATGATATTCAAGAGAGGGTATAAAATATTGTATCTGAATGAGTTTTTATTGCCTTTTTTCAAGGGATTTCTCCTTTTATCAAAGAATTTGAAAGTGTAAAAAGATTCCCTTGTTTTTGATGATTTTCAATGGAGAGTATAAAGTATCTTTTCTGATCAAGTTATTTTTGCCAATTTTCAAGGTAGAATACGACAGATTGTGTTTAATTGCAGAATTTTACCGATAAGTATTAAAAAGGTATTGTTCCTGATTGTGTTGAATGTAGAATATAAATTGTTTGTTTGATTAGGGTTTAACGTCGTACTCAAGGGTATTTCACTTATATGACGACCGATTGTCCACTTCACACTGCCTTATTACGGTGGAAAACCGGGAAGAAACCTCGTAAAAACCACCCCCGCGATTGCCG
>JARFOD010158700.1:0-12111 GCA_031763545.1 Mopalia muscosa | reverse complement strand
AAACGCAATCGCGTTGTCTTAAAGAGAAGACACTACATTCCAATTTTGAAGTTAATCCGTGAATTCACTCTTCCTATACCATGTCCACAACACGCACATTATGCAATACCAACCATTTTGCATTACGGAATTTCGTGAAATGCAATCCCATCCGTCATCGTAACAGGAGAAAACTACATTCCAATTTTTAATAATATCGGTGAATTGTTTTTTAAGCTAGCGTCTTCACAAACATTTGTGGTGGACGGACACCAAGTAGCATTTCTAAATGCCCTTCTTCTAGCAGCGGGGGACAAAACGACAAACGATTCTCGTCATTGAACTATCGAGGATTGGTATTAAGCTGGAGACCTATGCATGTAATGCCTACAAAGAAATTTAAACCAACTATTTTTATTCTAGAAACGCGGAAAAGGTGTGGAGGAGTCTCTATTGAACAGGTAGAGTCTAATTTTAGTCATGTATCAGGTAGACCAAGCCCACAATCATGTCTACTTTAATACCGAGTGCATGGTGTAAAGGAGAACAACCAAAAGTGCCTTTACTTCAGTTTAAAGTGTATCGACACTTTACATTTTTTTGTTCATATAACTTTAAAAACAATTCATTTTAATTAAATATACAAATCAGTGTTGTATCTCACTTCATATTTTTTAATATTTACACTTTTTACACGTTTTCGCTGGAACACTACAAATAGACAACAGTTTAGGTGTATTGGTCATACGCCTGAACAGATTCGCTTGAAATAATAAACAAAAATCTAAAACATTTGACTCTAGTGAACTCTTTCGTCTGTTCTTTAATCTTAGTTTATTTTTGCGTTAAGCATAATGTAAGTTGATATTACCTTCTCTCATGATAATTTAGGCTATAAATAACAGGAGTTCATAACGCTTGAACGGGCCGGTCTACTTACAAAAGAAGAGAGAACACGAATTCATATTCCTCCCACTAACGACAATTACTGGTCAATGTTAAGCAAGCTTTGTAGGAGGAAAAAAACGTTGTCCAATTAAATGACTTATCACTGTGTTATCAGGCTTGGTATTACATTAATGGTTTTCACTTAAATGTTGGTGGTGTTAATAATGTGAACAATTCACTTATTTCACCACAATTGTTGCAGTGATGTCGTCTACATTAAATGTTGAACACCAACCTGATTTAACATTATTCTGTGTATATTCGTGCAGTTCTTTTTTTGCGATGGTTACATTTTTGGTAACGCGGGCAATTTAATCTGCTAGAATATCCCAATTTAAGATGACATAAAGAATCAGGCATACATTTTACTTACAAAACCAATATTTAACTCCTGAAACAAAACTGATAGCGTAAATTTATAGCATAAACTGTAGCATAAGCAAATAGAATAAAATAATAGCATAAACTAAAAGTATAAACTTATAGCCTACACTAGTAGCATGAAATAATTGTATACACTAATAGCATAAACAAATAGCATAAACTAAAAACATAACATAATAATACCAGAAACTAAAAACACAAACTAATAGTATACATTAATAACCTAAACTAATTTCATAAACTATTAGCATAAACAAATAGCTTAAACTAATAGCATAAACTAATATAATGAACTAGTAGTATAAGTTAATAAAATAAACTAAAAGCATAAACCTATAGCATAAACTTATAGTATAAACTAATAGCATGAACTAACATAACAAACTAAAAGCATAAACTAATAACATAAACTAACAATATAAACTGATACAATAAATTAATTACATAAACTAATAATATAAACTAATAGCAAAAACCAATACCATAAACTAAAAGCATAACTACCTTGATAAAATACATAGTTTGACTATGAAAAAAATGATACTTCTGAATGAAAGCTTCTACACCGATCAGAAAATTCTTTGAGAAGCACGATGTCGATGACACAGGAACTTTTGAGGTGTTGAGTTACTGAATGTGTAGTAAGATGGTAATTGAGAACAAATCCCCACTGCGGAGTTTATAATAAGTCACCCGCTCGTTAGTGAAACAGTAGTACTGTATCGGATTTTATCTAAGACCTATATTTGTAAAAAATAAAAAAATAATTCTTTCGAATATTTGTTAATTTAGTTAGACTTAACGTCAACCCTTTACATGAACAGTTGTTTGTAAACCGATAATCATAGACACTATCATACACATCAAGATTAAACAAGTCATTTGTTTGTGTCCCTTTTCTTGCCGTCAATCGTACATGACACATAAATTTTATATTTAATTTTATAACAAAATGTATAGACGTCTTTTGTGGCATGCCATTTGTGACCAAATAACGGTTACATTTAAATTGAAACTTAATGGAAATCGAATTTCTACGGTAGAAAAATACATTTGAAATCTTTTATGACAGCTTAATGTTATACTCCCATTGGTGGAATAGCCAGAGAGTTTATATTTCTCGAAGCTAACTGTCATTACTTTATCTCGAGACATATGTAGGCTACATAACAACAACTCGATATAAAATTATGTTGTAAACATGTTATTGAGACTTGAACACGAGGTGATTCATCGGATGATAATTGGTCTACATATACATGTTGTGATTTAAATCTTTTCATGTCGCCATACACTTTGGACAAATCAACCTGAAATATTAACAGAAACTTCATCAAACCGTCTAGCATTTACTTACCTAAAGTATAAGTACATAATCTGATTAGATGAATACAGGCTTTTACAATTTACCAGTTTTGTATCACTATGGTATTGATCCACTCCGTTTTGTAAATATACTCTGTGATTAAAATGAGATAGTTAACAAAACAGGCAGAGAATTGACAAAACCCGTGTCTATGTTTTACCTGAGATCCGCATACAACTTAAGTCCGAGCTTAAATAAAAAGTGTCTTCTGTTACCAGTGTTTAAGTTGTTTGCCGATCAGCATAACTATGTAATCTATACCGACTTTTTAAGTGTTATTAATATCTTATCGTTCAGACGACGAAGTCTTGCGTGACCCGTTTTCCAATCATGTCTCTGTTAACTGCGTACACATACATGTCCAAACATCTGAACACAATTATATTGTTACAACGCCAGGTTTGTTTTTACACACTATTTGGCCCGGTGAACTATTATAGCGATTTATATCTATCGCCTATTGATTTTAACCCAAACAGCCCCGATAGTACTGTGTTTGATCACCTGTATGGTATATCACGGGACAAAGCAGAATCAGCTGCGCCTTTACTAAACAAGCGATTTATTAATCATTGGTTCTCCACGGCACACAATTGTTAAAAGGCTTGTATGAATCTGAGAATTGTATTCTTAATTTATCTTGCCAGGATTGGAATTTAAGCGAGACAAAAGACATCTGTCAAACAAAACGTGTTTAACTTAATTCTAACCTAAATGGCTGCGATTCTGCTGTCAGGTACATAAAAAAAACCTTTAATGCTGTAAAGCCTAACATAAATCTTTTACCAATTTTAATTCATTGAATATTTGTTTGTGAATTTGCGTTGCAAAATTATTTAACTTCCATTACAGGGTATAAGCCTACCCCACTGGCAACAAATAACAATATACAAGACGAACACGAGAATCAAAAATGGCTCCACAAGACAAAGGGTGGAAATGACAGTGCAAGACAGCATACCAGCTTGGTATCCATAATATCTCCAAAGCACAGGAATTTTCCACCAGTTTGGTGACCACGATTTCATGGAACACTTGAGAACAAGCTGCGCCTATCAGCTTGAAAACCATGACGCCATAGAACACTCGAGCACAGGGCGTGCCCACCAGCCTGCTATCCATGATACCAGTCAGCACCAGAGCTAAGGGAACTCCCACCAGCTTGGTGTCCATGATGTCACTGATCACCAGAGCTAAGGGAACTCCCATCAGCTTGGTGTCCATGCTGTCATTAAGCACCAGAGCTAAGGGAACTCCCATCAGCTTGGTGTCCATGCTGTCATTAAGCACCAGAGCTAAGAGAGCTCCCACCAGCTTGGTGTTCATGAGGTCATTGAGCACCAGAGCTAAGGGAGCTCCCACAAGCTTGTTGTCCATGAGGTCAATGAGCACCAGAGCTAAGGGAGCTCCCACCAGCTTGGTGTCCATGAGGTCATTGAGCACCAGAGCTAAGGGAGCTCCCACCAGCTTGGTGTTCATGATGTCATGAAGCATCAGAGCTAAGAGAGCTCCCACCAGCTTGGGGTCTATGAGGTCAAGAGCACCAGAGCTAAGGGTGTTCCCACCATTCTGGTGTCCATGCGGTCATAGAGCACCAGAGCTAGGGTGCCCCCATGAGGCCATACAGTACTAGGGTAAAGGGTGCTCCCACCAGTCTGGTTTTCATGAGGTCATAGAGCACCAGAGCTAAGGGTGTTCCCACCAGTCTGGTGTACATTAGGTCCTAGAGGACCAGAGCTAAGGGTGCTCCCACCAGTCTGGTGTCCATGAGGTCATTATGCACCAGAGCTAAGGGAGTTCCCATGTACCACCAGCAATCGGATGGTGTTCGAACTTTGCGCCAAGATAACGTTTCAAATACGCATTGTGTTCATAACTTATTGGACAAGCGAAAAGAGCTTAGAAATTAGAATCTCGGTCAAACCTTGATAAATTAACACAAAATATGTTTCAAGCCTATGGGTGTGGTTGAAAATAAAAATCGCAAACAAACTGTATTATCGATTAGATCCGCTCACAAGCTTAGCCTTTTTGGCAAGTACTAGTATTTTGGAGAAAGATAGACTTATTTTGACTAAAAGCTTGTGCTGAATTTTATTAGGTTTCATGCCAAGGATCAGTGCTGCTAGCAAATATTATAGCGAATATGGAACTTGTAAATAAAAGAATATTAAGTTTTTACATTTCTAGAGATATTTTATTACTGATCAAACCCGCACTCATTTATACAGAGGCGGTGCCAGGAATAGAAATCTGGAATTGCGAGCGAGGGGCAATCTTGATCCGCGTGTGTGGGTGTGTTTTGGTAGACTTATTTCAATAATAGACATGATATGCCTTTTTGTGGGTATATTATTGTCATTGATCGATTATCGGACTACATTGTGGGTTATATGTATTGTTGTAAGTAAATGGTGTAAAAGATTTTGAACAACAGTTCTGAAATTTGAGCATCTTTTAATAAATATTATAAAGGCATGTCTGCATGTTTTCACGACAGGAGGGTGGGGGGAGAAAATTAACCGACCAGCATGTGGGATGTAATCATACCGCGTATGGATTTGCTTAGCTTTTATGCGATTTACTCTTGGAGAAATAGTCATTCGATTATGGTCAATCTTTTGGCCAAAAAAGTGGTAAAACATATGTTTTAATGTAACAAAATAGACAAAGCAATTCACTTTAGTTATTAAACTAGGGAACTTGTAATAATATAGCCACTGATGTCCTAGCTATGCTACATAAAGCTTAATAACCTTTAGAAATAGCAGAACGATACCCTGATTCGGCACTTTATCTTCAAATATATATAAAAAAAATTACATGGCCTTACCCTGACTTAAACCGACTCGTTTTCTTCCTTGTACACTTTTAGGTTAGACCGACACATAAAACGACCATTCGAGGTCCTTTTCATGTCAAAATAAATAAATTCTCAGCAGTACCAAACTCGCTTTAAAATGTCTTCCACAGTAATTAGGTCATTCGGATTCCACGTAATTTAGTATTCAGAGGCGGACCTTATTTCTAAAGTTTTGGTACAGCTGCACCTCGTATCTCTATATACTGTATCGTCCATATAAGATACGTATTCGCCTGTACTGATGCCCTAACACAATGCATATAGGGCAAACTCATTCTTATATAACGCGTGGTGGAGTTTGGAAATTGAACTGCCGTCCTTTCAAAACTTACATCTGCTTTTTCTCTTTTTCTTTTTTTTTTTTCTATGGCTTTTTTTTTTTTGTGTGGATACCATGGACACAATAATCTAACTCCTACTAAAGTATAGTAAAGTTGTAACTTGTGTTTGTATACGAATCAACTAATGTTATACATTTTATAGTTTGTAAACTAATAAAACATAGGCCTACGTGTACACCCGATCATGTATAATAAATAATATTGTTTGTAAACAGGTAAAAGGTTTTTTTTATGGTATTTCTGATTTTATTTTACCGAGTAAATGCAATATTTTCAAAATAAAAAAATCTTTAACTTACAATAATATATGTATAAACAAGCTGAAGGCCTTTTCACAACAGAAAAGAGAAGGGTGATTTACTAGTCGGATTTCGCTACTCTATATAAAATAAACAACAACGACTGCTTCTTCAAATTCAATAAATTTATATTGAAAAATACAAAATTGTTACAAAAGAAATCAATTTACTAATTTTTTATATAAACATATTTGATGTCGAGAACAAAACAGATTGTCTAACTGGTTGGTTGAATGTGATAAAATATTGATAGTAATATGTGGAAATGTACAGAATGAATACAGGCTAAAAAATAAAGTTGTGGAAGTTGGAGAAGTCGGTGTCGAGCGCCATGTTTCAGCCATTATAAGGACCCGTCGTTGATCCGGTGGGTGTCGGGAGTCAGGAATTAGATGAAGGTATAGAGGTAGGTCGGCACAGGAAACCAGCTATATAATTTCGTTTCAAACAGTCTGGTAAAGAAAACTTCAGACTTTCATGGGCTGACATTTAGCAAAGTTAGGCACAAAAAAAAAAATTTAATAATTAAAATATTATAGACAATAGAGCTGAGAATTTTGTCGGTTATACCGGTGTTTTGATTTCTTAAGGGGACAGGGGACGAATATACATAGCTGGTGGCTGTAACGATGTTCTTACAGCCTGTAACCCTACAGGTTCCACCCGGCTCCATACATGGTAACGGAGTCTTCACCCACACAGGTTAAACCCATGTAGGTCAGCTGATAGGCTCGGGTGTGGACAAAATCTTAATCGACCCGTCACATTAACAACCGACGTTGAATGCAGATGTTAATTCCATCGTTTGTCAGTTCTGCCTCCACCTTCATCCGTTCTGACTCTCCTGTCATATACTAGATCAAGGTCCCCACCGGATCTCTGTTGCACGACCACTTTATGGAGTCGACAGCAACTCCATGACGCTCAAAAGCGGTCGTCAACAGAATGATGAGGAATTCAAAACAGTCGCTCACGGGTCCCAAGAGAACGGCGCGATAGACGTTCTGTTCTGTTGTGGGAACCTGAAAAGAAAATAAATATAAGTGTTTTTATAATATGACCAGCCAAGCACCAAGTTTTATAGCCTTCTAATACAGGAATATCAAAATATTGTCTATATCCCCTTCAACAAAGACCCTTAATATTATACAAGATAAACAAAGATTTTAAGGACTTATAGCCTACTGGTTAAGGCATGAATTTATATAGACTAATCCCAGGTAAAGGCGAAACTTCCCTCTGTTTCAGACAATTTGTAACACTTATTATTTTAACAGATATATTCGTTGGTTGATTTCAAGCTCAGTTTGTATGATGAAATATCCGTATCCCGTACCGAATATCTTGCTGACTACATATTTAACAATACTTTATATAACATATAAATTCCGCGTTGTGAGTTTACAAGCCAACCTTTGATGTCAGTTTTGGACTAAGATTATCTGTATTAATTACAGGATAATTAAATATGAAAACTCACATGGGTGATGAAGAGATATCCGTCGAACCAGCGTTTGTTGGGATGAAGACGGTGTGCACGACGTGGTCGACGGATCAATGGTCTGCTGTTTGGTTTGTTCTTTTTGGCTGGTGTGACCGAATCACCATCAATTGATCCTGCATTTAATAAAAAAAAAGAATTACATGGAAAAAAACTCCATAGATTAAGTATATGTAGAGCCGTTGGCCGACATTGGCACAAAATCGTGTTAATAATAAAAACGGAAAAGTCAGCAGGCCTACAACTTAAGAACATGCCGATATATAATATCTATTGTGCATATCATAAAATTAAGCAGACAAAAGCTTGGGCTTTCTCAAGCTAAAAACAATATGCTTTAAAAGTATATTCCGTTGGGAAACAGTATTTTCAGAACAGAGAATTTATATATATACAACACTGTCATACATGTACCGTTGTTAACTGGTAAAAGCTCATCACAATCGATCAATCAATCAATAAAACATTCAGTCAGCAATATGTACGGCTTGATTTTACGATAAAGTGTGAAATATTTCTTCCTAGTAATTTCATTTGGTTTTTTTCTTGGTAAATTTCACAAAAAAGTAATTACCTCGTTTGCAAGCTTTTCTAACATGTTCATAAGAGCTGTAACAAGAACAAATTTTAAAACATGTTTATTTTAAAATGAGGTTTCAATAAAGTAGAGTGAAATGCGTGTACAAAGCACCCAGGAAAATTCTATACAATGCTTATTTTAAAAAACTAAAAAAATTTCTTTCTCTATATAAATGTATCAAAAAAGACATGCCACCGAATTTATTTCTCATCTTTATATGTATGATTTGAATAAATGAGGAGAGAAAAATGACTTGCCTCACCGGGATTCGATCCCGGAACCTTTGGTATATGTTGCTATAACTATAGAATAACCAAAACCACATGCCTCTCAATACATAAAATTGAACTTACACAGTGAGGGCGGTATCTCATAACATCCTCTTTCTGTAAAAAAAAAAGGATTAATAATTTTATTATTAATCTTTTTTATAAGCATACTTATTGTAATTTTCAATTGAATATTTATGAAATGGTAACTATGTACCATGATGTTTTAAAACGACAGCAAAATGTCGAAACAAACCCTTATACGAACGACTTGTATTTCATTACATAATTAATCATGTTAATTTTTCCTAATTATCATAACACTGTACTCTTTTTCTTAAATAAAGTTAAAGAATTATAATTATACACAATTTCACAGTGATTGGATGATTATCAATGAAGAGTGTTCATGTAATGTTTGGGGGCAGAAGTATTATCAATTATAACAGACAAGTTGTGGCAGTCGTGGCACAATAGTAATTTTGACTCACCTATTTCAAGTTCTTTGTCCTTCTCCTCTTCCTCTTCGAGGTTTTCCAGCTAGAGCATTGAGCAGAGCATTTGTCTGAAATAAATATGGTACAATGTATACCAGGAAGTTATTTATGAACAGAATGCTCCCAGTATAAGTCAAACAACATTAGTTTTCCTCAATACCATTGTACCTGTGATCTATATACTGTTCTTAAAATCACAAAGGACTACTCCTAGATTGCCACCCTATAAGAGCTCACTCAGCATGCAATTAATTCAATATCGTTGATATTTATATATAACATATTTATATCTACACTTGATGGGTTTTGGCTTCACTTAACATCATATGCTGTGACTTTGAATTCACTTGAAAACATAATTTCGTTAAATGCATTTGTAGAATGCCATTAACTGTTTTATCCTTAAATAGTTAAGCTGATGTTTAGCAATGAAGAGTGTTTATGTTAAATTTGGAGACAGACGTATTATCAATTACCGAGTTGTGGAAATCGTGATACAATAGTAATTTTGACTCACTTATTTTCTTTCTCCTTCTCCTCTTCTTCCTTCTCCTAGAGGTTCTCTGGCTTGGGCATTGATCAGAGCATTTGTCTAAAATAAATATGGTCCAATTTATATCAGGAAATTCTTTATGAACAGAACGTTTCCAGTATGAGTCATACCACATGGGGTTGCCTTAATACCTTTATATCTGTACTCTATATACTGTTCTTATAATTACAAGGGACGACTCCAAGAGGGCCGCCATATTCGAACAAACCAATTGATTTAATATCGTCGATATTTATATATTACATATTTCTCTCTAAATTTAATGGGTCCTCGATTCACCTGACACCATATGCTTAAACACTGACTTTTACTTTGAATTAACTTGAAAAACTCTTACATGAATTCCACCATAACGGAATCACTGATGGGACGATTTTTACGCTTTTAAAACTGAATATGAGAAAATCTAAGCAATTGAAAAGGACAAGTCATGTGCTTGGCCTAATGCTGGATAGCAACTGAAAGTTGTAATCTACTCCCTTAATGTCAATCATTCAACAGTGTTAGTAAATTTAGCGTTAAACAGTACGTGACGGAATCACGATAAAATGGACACTGCATATTACCCACTAGAGCATATATTTAATTTCGTCTGATTTAAAAACTCCACTTCTTTTGCTCTGTACATAATTTAACAGAGTGATGTTTGCCGAAGTGGAAACATCCACTTCAACCTCAAATTATACTTGTGGTTTCCAAATTTATCGGAAACATGTTCGTGAAGGAATCACAAAAATTATGTGACGGAATCACGAGTACGATTTTTCAACCCCCAAATGTAAGAAAACAATTGATAATGCTTTGGTTACCCTCGATATTTCCAGAAAGACTAAGATGTACTTGTTTGACATTCACAGGAGCTGATACAAGTAACATAATTAAGTACCAAAGAATAGACAATTGGGGAATATATTATGTATTTGACCATGAATCGATAAGCGTTTATATTGCTACATTCACCATTTGTAAGGATGGAAGATTATTCCAGCGATACAAGAAAATTTATGAGGAAGCATAAGCGATATGAAGACCAAAGCAAATATGTTAACTATTATATATCAGTAGCTTTTGTACATTATTTTATCTATTAAGTAATATCCCATCATGATCATTTGTGGGCCTAAACAATTTAACACATATTGAATGAGAAATATGTAACTAGCAGAGTCAATTCGCAGATATTTTGGATCAGATATAACTTAGAGACAATTGTTGCAAATAAACTGTTCATTGTTTTCTATGATTCCAGTAGCTTTAGTACAGGACTCGTGGTACCATTTGTTACTTGTAAATTTTAGCCAGCCCTCACCGTTGTTGGGATCTCCAAGGTTACCATACAGCCACTCACATGCTTTGCATGGATATTCTCCGTCCACTTTGCTCGGTATTTGATGAACCTTTATTATACCACGAGCTGGTGGAGTTGAAGAACCATTTTCTTTTAAATTACACACCACAGCTTGGCTGAAATACCGCTGAATGTGGCGTAAAACACCAATCAATCAATCAATCAATCAATTTATTTTCCCACTTAAGCTCATCACAATCGCCATCAATGTCATTTTGTGTACAATAAATGGCTTTGGCAAGCAGAGACAATTCCTTGGTTGCATATGAAAAGATTGTGCCTCAGTGACAGCAACTTGCCTAGTAAGAACCTTTAGGTTTACCATGCGCTTTATATTTCCTCCAAGAGCGTCACTGTGGCGTTTCCCATGACTGGTTGCCAGATAATTCCATATTGTTTTCTAACTAAACCTTTGTTCTGGCTGTAGAATCAGGGCGAAGATGTATCGGTTTTCTGGCTGCTTGATCCATCTGTCCAAATATTGACATTTGTTTTACAAAACCACCAGCTTTCCTAATATTTCCCAAGACTACAATGTTATATGATGTGTGCTTTTTTCTCTTATTTCTTAACATCGGAAACCACAACGGACGGGTCTCCAAATACCAGGATTGTGAAAACTTTAATCGGACGGTACCTCCAGTGTAGAGACTGGATTTAGTCCTAAAAAATTGCTGTACAATTTTCAGGAAAAATACACCTGCAGAAAGCAGCTGATGCTGTCAGTGGCTTGGGCTTTGGCTTTGTCCTTTTCATACGATTCGAATTGTTTTCCTTTTACGAAAACAAGCCATTGGAACTTTGGAAGCAGATTGGTAAATTATCTGGAATACCTTCAGTTTGGCATTTTATTAAATAATCATCACCATAACCAGCGGGTGTCTTGGGCATTCTGAAGGACATACTCATAAATATGTTTTCCCGTCCGAGTGATTAATAATGGAAGCTGTTAAAATATGAGGTTTATAAATTGTATCTTTAGAAAGCAGTAAAGACGATGGTTGTGGTAATAGCTAATACAATTGACATCAAAGCAATGCATAGTGACTGAATCACCAAACATTTTTTGATCCCGTCACATTTTATGTGATTCCGTCACTTTTAACTGGGCGGCTCTATGGAACTTTTTGAGTGTAAAAAGCTTGTTATATTATAGCCCTTGCTAATCTAGCTTTGACCTATA
>JARFOD010158689.1:0-12112 GCA_031763545.1 Mopalia muscosa | reverse complement strand
TTTCTACACGAATGCTTGTGCACCAGTTTGAATACATGTTAATAAAAAAACACAAGAATTAAATTAAGTAAATAACTGATTAATCTCAACACTTAGATGTGGAGAAAATCAAAATTGTCAGGGTCTTGTTTGTTTGTGTGTAGGTGGTTTGATTGTCTAGTACTCGCACTGTGGAACTGCTGTCAAATGAAGGAAATATTTGCGACATTAAACACCATTCAGTCCTGAAAAATATATTGTATTTTTAGTCCCCTACAGGTGAAATTGGAGAAGACTATATAGATAAAGCCACCTGGCTCTTGAGGGACTGTAACTAATTAAAACCAGTTTTCCTCATTTCTTTTGTCACGCTTCTGGGGATTTAACTCAAAGTTTGTGTATTGCCTTATTATAAAAAAATTACAGATTTAGTTTGAATTTCATGTAGTTTAAAAAACAGTGTGCAATGTAAAAACATCATGACAGGTGTTAGCTTATATAAATGGTCTTTTTTAATCTGTTCTGGTATCGGATCAGCAGACCAATTTGACTTCCCTGTTTCTGAGAACTAAGCATACAGACTGAAAAAATGCCACACACTGGATCACATCTCTTGTCTGAAAGGTGGATTAAAACTATGCCGTAAACAGGGTCCAGGGGACCTCAGGTAAATGATGGAGTCACATCAGGTGACTCCAACAATAGCCGAGGTGCTTATTACAAGGTTTCCTCTCGGTTTGCCACGGTATTTAACTAATAATTTAGGCAGAGTAACACATGGATAATTCATCATCATTCGAAAAAAATAACCTTGAGTCTAAGTGCTACGTTAAACTCCTAGCAGTCAGACAAATTTTTTATCAAGAAGATAGATGTTTGAACGACCAGCCACTGGGTATTTGGTTGCTACCAGTAAGCTTCTAGTTGTATCAACATAAGACATGAGTACTGCATAGCTTCAAGTTGTTAGGCGTCAACATTGAGTGTTTATAAATGAACTCTCAATTCACACATATTGTTACACTATTTATATTAGAGTACACTGTGGTGAAGAAAACTTTTTGAAATATGAACCCCTTCAGCCCTTCTATTGAAGCCAAATAAAGTAAAGAACCATTTGTGTGAATTAGAGTTCTGTAAGGCGACAGTCCAGCTACAATATTGACTTTTAGTTCTGTTGAATAAAGACTATCTGAAAGGAGAGTGTTTGGTGAAAATATTCTCAGTTTAATTGGGTGAACCACTTAAACATTTAAGTTGTTATGAAAAAGTGATACATGTAAGGCCATCCTTAAAATTATCTGTGTTTCAGGTAACCGTACCTACCATTCAAAAACTGAAAATATTGGCTCAGGGTTTTTTATTATTTTTTTTTATATTTACAGAGAATTTTTTTTTTAAACCCAAACCAAGTGGTTGATTTAATTCTTTAAAGCAACATATATTGTCTTTTTCAAACGTATTCAAAGGTGAACAGAACAGGACAAACTATTCTCACATTGTGTCATGCTTGATTTCGCTGACACAATGATGCAGGGAACAAATGACACACTGCCTTCACAAGCTGACATATTGTCCATTTGGGTGTTAAAACAACAAACAAATGGATAAAGAAAAAAAATTGGTTACCTAGTACCTACCTACCAACCCACCCATGTTTTTCATGTGTTCATTACCTGAACCACACATATTTATAAGGGTGGCCTAAATGCCAATAAATGGAAATACTCACCCATAGTTTTATATGTAAAATTAAATTTTAGCCTAATTTAAGTTTACATTGTTTGTCATGACAACACGTTGCTTCAAGTAGATGTAGTAAAATTTCAAAAGCTGATCATTTTTGGGAGATCAGAACGGGGATTACTGGAGACTACTGGTGATATTAAAATCTACATTTATATAGTAGGTAATATATATATCTTCTCAACTTGTAGGTTGAACGACTATAAATAGCAGATATTCAATAATTTTATATAAAGAATGAATTTTCTAGAAAGAGATTAGCATATTTTGTCCTAGTTATTGTATTGAAGTAGAGAGTGGAGGGTGTTTTGCCCCACATACTTGCAAGTATTTTATTTATCTTTCCTGAGACAGCTACTCTCTGACTCCGGATATACCTGTAAGTGTATTAAGGTCTTTCTGGACGCCATTCGGGATTGGGCTCAAAATGAACCAAATTATTTTTTATCGCTTAGGTTATAAGTAAGGTATTCAAACTAAATGTTGGTGAAAAAATAATTTCAAACAGTTGTTTTGGAACCTATAATTTTTGTTTTCTCAGGGTCATATATGCAAGATGCAAAACTTGATTTGCCTATTTCTGGCACTTCAGTTTTAAGCAGACTCTTCATTTTCCAAGGCATATTTCTAGAAATGTTACAATTAGACTTCATGTAAGAAACTTCAAATTTTTACCATTATAAAGAGCACAATGCCATCTAGTAAATGGGGCCCAATTTTTATAATTATGTCCTTGAATTTTTTAGATTTTTTTTTCTAAATTTGTATTTTACATTTTATAAGACTTTCCAAGATAGGATAAAAAAAAAATCTACAAAGATTGTTCTAATCAAAATAAATAAAAAATAGACACTGTTTACTAGTTCAAGGACTATTCTGCTCGGTCAACTTATTTATTGAGTCTTTATCATTGCACTTGGAGAAATAAACCATTAAAATATAGCCTAAATTTTTTCTGTTGATGTTCATTCATTTTGCAATATTTTTAGAAATAATAATTGGATATTCACCACATTCACATATGTGTAATCCTGAGTATGTAGACTTACCAAAAATAAATATATATATATGGTACAGGTTTGTATTCTTCTGCATAGGAGACTAAATACAATGGGTGTTCTGAAAATTAGGCAAGGGTTCCAGAGAGAGCTTAATCAGATTTCAGAGCTGTTATTGAAGATTTCGTCTTGTTTTGCTGTATTTAATAGTGCTCGAGGAGCGTTACTTTCCCATCAGGGCCAAACACAGGATCTGTGACTGTATGTAGTGTCTGCACCACAGATCCCCTTTCCAGGTACCACTCAAAGGTTTGAAGCAAAACAGGCAATCAGGTTAATACAAACTTCACTGATGATTGGATGGACACAATTGGTCAAAATCAGTAACCTAATGCTAATTAAAGTGGGACATTGAAAACAATTTGAGAAACCTGTAAATTGGTCCTTCTAAAATTAAAGTTTGTGCAACCAGGAAGACCCTGTTGGGTCTGCACAGCCCTGGACAATTGCTGGATGGGTTTTCTCCTAGCTTTGCATCACATTTATTTAAGGAAGAGAAAGCTAGTACATGTAGTGGCAAATTCATCCAATACTGTCTGTTTGTCTGTCTGTCGGTCTATTGATTATTCCCTCTGACGAACAAACTTGAACCAAAATACACTTGTACCAAGCATGAAATAATTGCTCACTATTTTCGGTTTATTTATCCTACCAAACTTTATGGTGCTTTTATAGTACACAGTATGTTGAATCCAAATAAAATGCAAAGAATTTTGCAATTGATCTTAAATATATGTATATATAGAACATTTGATTTTGTGAATCAAGCTTACATAGTACTTTTTTAATACAATAACATGTACATGTAATTTGTTTTTATGCTGGCCTATTTATAAAAATAACGTTTTTGAGGGAGGAAAATAATAGATGAAGGTATTTAGGTTACTATAACAAATATTTGAATTTTATTTAAAAATTATTTTAACAATATAAGTAGTATTCGTGTTCATATTTTAAAAATTTGACATGACATTTGAAATCCCCTAAAAATCTGTGAGCTGAGAGGAATAACATGTTGATGCATGTATATCTGGAGTTGTAATGACCACTGGCAAATGAAGACTGTAAAAAAAAGAAAATTATCAACAGATTGTTAGTGTTTGAGAGGGAGCTTCCTGTTGCCATGGTGATCATGTCATACCTATGTTGTCTGTGTATAGCACACTTGGAAGATAAAATTATCAACAGATTGTGTGTGTTTGGGAGGGAGCTTCCTGTTGCCATGGTGATCATGTCATACCTATGTTGTCTGTGTATAGCACACTAGAAAGATAATATTATCAACAGATTGTGAGTGTTTGGGAGGGAGCTTCCTGTTGCCCTGGTGATCATGTCATACCTATGTTGTCTGTGTGTAGCACACTAGGAAGATCAAATTATCAACAGATTGCGAGTGTTTGGAAGGGAGCTTCCTGTTGCCATGGTGATCATGTCATACCTATGTTATCTGTGTGTAGCACACTAGGAAGATAATATTATCAACAGATTGTGTGTTTAGGAGGGAGCTTCCTGTTGCCATGGTGATCATGTCATACCTATGTTATCTGTGTATAGCACACTAGGAAGATAATATTATCAACAGATAGCAGGTGGTTGGGAGGGAACTTCCTGTTGCCATGGTGATCATGTCATACCTATGTTGTCTGTGTATAGCACACTAGGAAGATAATATTATCAACAGATAACAGGTGGTTGTGAGGGAGCTTACTGTTGCTCTGGGCCTATATTCATAAACCAATCTTAGCAAATTTACAAGCATCATGTTAAGTACATAAACACCATCTTGCTTAACTTTGTTTGGCGCTAAAAGAAAGATTATAAGTGATTTGATAAAATGTCAACTTATTTTTTTCACATTAAACTTTTTTCATGATCAAAATGTCAACTTAGTTTTTTCACATTAAACTTTTTTCATGATCAAATGAAAGGCTAAAATTTGGCAAAATATATCTTAACTTGGGGGAAATACTGAAGTATCTGTATGAAAATAGGCCCTTGTGCTCATGTCATTGTTTAAATGTTACCAGTACATGACACCAAGGAATTCCCTTCACTCATTGAGCTCAGTTGGCAAGTGGTCATATTATTGAACTTCCCTGAAGTAGGTCAAAAAACCCAAATCAAACAAAGACCTTCCCTCAATAATACAATAACTATATTTATTCTGAACAATTTTGACAGGGATATGACCGAAAAAACAGCTATGAAATTTCCCATTTCTGTCTCAACTTCTGTCAAATAAATAATGATGAATTGTTGTAGACAGTTTTATTGTATTACTAAGAGCTTTAATTAGACTACACACATACATCTGTAATATATATTATTGTGCTACTATAACTGGCCTGTGCTGTAATCGTTTCCGGCATAACCTTAACATCGGTCCTCAATAATTTTGTGAGATAACATAACATTTGCATTTTCCCCTGGTGGACTGATTTTTTAAATACATAAATTTGCCTTTGTGAAAAAAAAAAAAGCAAAATTGTTTTGAAATACAATCTTCATTGATTATAAGATGACTAAAGTTGTCAAATTCTGTAGAAAAATGTAAATTTAGATGAAAGCTGCAAACAATTTAGGACCTATAAATAGACCTAAATTAGGTTTGCCTAACCATGAGGAAACCCCGTTCAGACCATTCTCCCCAACAGCACAGGCCTGTTATTATGGAGTTCAACCAGGATAAAGTATTACATATCTACATGTTTCTTTAATGTGGGGAAGAATTCATACAGTCATCAGTCAAAGTTTAAAAACAGAATATGATTCTTGTGGATACTTACTGAAACTGAGTGTAGTATGTTCTAAATGTAGACATTCTCGGCTTTCGCTTTCCTTAGCATTGGAGGAAATGTAGGGCAATTAAAGCTCTTCACATTGTTTGGTTGTATTTGTGTGATTATTTACGATTAAGGCAAATTGAAGTTACATCAAATCAAAGTTACATTTTCAAAAACTGCTTGAGTAAGTTTGGTGGAGTTTCCTGTTGGCCCGGTGTTCCAAGGCCTAATGGGCAACATGAAGTTAATTTGTGGCTCAATGCCTTCAGTACCTTGAGTGTATTGACTAACTTTATGGCTCCACATATTAGACAGGGAACTTTGCTATAAGAGAATTACCTGTTATATTGACATCAATTTTGATAAAAAAATTCCAATCATACTTACAAACTATGAACATTTGATTATAAGAATTGAAACTATTGTATTAAATTTATAGACTACTCAGTATATGGCTCCCCTGTATCCTTGATATATAAAGCCACCAATAAAATAACTGTTTCAAACTGTGCCAAAATGTAACTCTTAACCAGTTGTAGACATGGAGGCCACAAATTAAGTGATAAGCTAATGTGGTCTCAAATAGCTGTCTTACCATCAACAACAACATATGGATCAACTAATCTGAAGTTTATGAAATATTTAGTTACTTGAAGATAATTGACTCAGACTAACTTGTTTTGAAGTATTATAGCATACAACTGGATCTTAATTAGATTTGACTGATTTTTATTTGATGATTACTCCCCTGTGGTGACCTAAGACTACATGTATGTTTGATAAAGTACTTTTTGTTTCACATTTGCTTTCTATGTTGTAAGCCTCAGGACTGTGGTTCATTAGCCAGTAGGTCTACTGATTCTTTTTAATCATACAAATTGCTCACAGACTTGTGTCCTGTTGATAACCTCAGGTAAAGGGAAACCTTTGATCAGGTATATGAGGAAGTCACAGGAGGAGACTCTGACAAGGTTTAAGATAGGTTTGTTCTTCCTCAGTTTTCTATAGTTTTTACATAGGGAAGCAGGCCCATGCTGTTGGGAAGAATGTTCGGACAGATTTGTGGGTTTCCCAAAGTGTTTGTAATTTGCTACTGATTTTGCCAAATTTTGTCATATCAATGAAGATTGTTTTGGAATTTTGCTTTATTTTTCACAAAGGCACATTTATGTATTGTAAAAAACAGCAAACCCAGGGGAAAATGCAAATGTTAGGCTAACTCACAAAATTTTAGAGGACCGATTTTAAGGTTATGCCGGAAGAGATTACAGCACAGGCTTGGGAAGAGAGAGTAGTAGGCAACCCTTTGTGATGGAGTGAAATATCTGTGAGTATAACATTAAGCCTTGTGATGTCCACCCGTGGAAAAATGTAAAATTTCTTGCAACCACATCTATAATCAAGTAAAAAATTTCTCACCAGATTCTACATTTGGCTAATACGGTTTTATAAATAATTTATATATATAAGAATTATATTCAAAAAAATTTTTTTTTTAATTTTTAAAAAAATTATTATTTTTTTTTTAAATTTCTTACAAGACGTAGGATTTCACATGACTGCGGGTCGTTTGGTTGCAGTGGTGGTGATGGCCACAGGGTTCTTTCATTCTTCAGGATACTCTTAGATATCTAATGATGGACACAACACAAAGTATGGAAGGAGATGAACTACCAATGGTTATATTATACTGAAGAGTCACTCACAAAGCATTAAAGCATGCTCACTCTTCTCCGCCATTAGTCTCTCCCCAGATCTCTTTCAGCAACGGCCTGCTTGGCCAATCCTTGCGCTCTCAAAATGTAGTTCTTTGATTCATCATGCACTCCTCATAATAGAATGAGAACAAATCAAGGCTGTAAGCATGTTGTTTGCATCTTAATTACATGCATTACATTTTCATTTAAACTTTATATAAAACTTCTTTTGTTGTTATAGAACCCTTGTAAAGTCATGCCCCATAGTCTTTCCTAGAGACCTTTCCACCTGTCCTTTTTGACGGCCATATTTCTCAAAATGGTTAAAATGACAGGTACAAATTCTGCAGCTTTACATGGGAAAGATAGGAAAATGAAATTTTGACAGGCAAAATTCCTTAATATAGGGATTTATGACATGCAGATACCAATCTTAGCTAAGGTACATGCCCCTTTCATGTAAGAATGATATTTTGAAATAAATTTTCATTTTGGGGAGAAAATTTGGAGACTGAATAAGCCTTATATATATGACCTGGAGCTCATTTGTGATTCAGTTATTTCCGTACCGGTATGTAATAACTGATGATAAATTTTACATGATGATGTCATCCAAACATTGCCTACAGCTCACAGATATGGGTTATTTTGGTTTCATTGAACTGGACATATTCCCAAGATTATGTTTTTTCTCTGTGATTGATTAAGTTGTAACCGGATGCAATGTTTGATAAATAGAAGACATTGTTTCTCCACAGGCTGTGTTCTTATCACCTATCAGATATCACAGTTGTTCTTTTATCACACCTCTGTTTACCAACTGTTTTCTCGCGCCTAAAAAATATCGACAAGTGTTTCCAAGTGTGCGTAAGGTTACCAAACCTTTGTTGTTTTTCTAAGTTGGTTTTGTAGTGTCTGATAACCTTTGTGCTGCTCTCTTTAGAAGGTTACCAGTGGCTTTGTTGTTTTTATACTCTGGTTTTCTTAGTGTCGAATGACCTTTGTGCTGTTTGTTTCTGAGATACCTGTCAAATGAACCCGTCGGGTAACTTCTTAAACTAACCTAAACAACATGTTACAGACTGCAAGGACTTCTGTTCACCTTGGTTCTTGCTGTTTAATCTGGTGTGTGCTTCTGTTATACCGGTAGGGGGATTGTGGGAGGTGCAGATTATTCCATTGCCCCGGTGCTTCCTGGGCAGGGGCCTAGCCAGAAATCAAAAGTATGGTGTCCAAAATGGTCAATTTGGTCTATTTTTTAAATGACTGGGTATCCAATTTTTATAGTTTCCCTATTTCCTGCATGATAAAGTTTCTTAAAACAGGGTGTCCAAATGAGGCAATTATTCACTTCAGGGTATCCATTTGGACGGAAGGACACCCCTCTACCTAACCCCTTGTTCCTTGGCTTTGGGGCAATGAAAAGTGGATTGATTTATTTTTTCTTTACGCTATATAAGAGTGAAATAACCTTAAATAACTTTGTTAAACCATCTGTTAAAGGCTATTAGATATCTATCACCATATCGAGACTGCTGTTTTAGCTGATATTGCAATTTGATGCATGGGTCGTGCAAAATAGGCATTCCAGATGGGATCATGTTGAAGGAAATTGAATTCGCCACTGGAGAATGTTTGTTTACACATGAGCTATGAGTAAGATCTCCTTTGAATAACAAATTTCTCTCCAACTGTCCATTTGGCTGAAACATCATTTTCAAAATATCTGAGGCTCCTCAAGACTCCAATATTGGTAGATCGATTTTGTAGGGTGGCTTCAAATTCTATGCAATTGCTGCTTTTGTGAACCTGATTAAGATTCTTGACTGAAAAACGCTTGATCGAGTTTCATGTCAAACACCAAACAAGCTTTATGCTTCAAAATGTCTAGCTGATAATTCTGTAGATAAAGCTAGGGTAGTTCTGTAGATAAAGCCATGTTTGCTTCTTGATAGACTAGTATGTGAATTAAAGGTCCAAGTACTGCCATGATTGAGTGTTCCTGAACCGCCCGCCCGGGTTGACTTTTCTTGGCAAATCCTCAAAAGGTTTGTGAACTATTCATTCTCCACAGCTTAACCTTGTCAGAAAAGCCTGGTCTTTGAGAGCACCATGTTCTTTAGATGTTAACATACCAGAGCACAGAGATAAGATAACATTGCATCTAGTAGAGTAAAGTGAGTCTACACTACATGCCCTGCCCTCTTAAAAAATAACGACTTTCACTCCAGGGTCTTCAGAACTCATTTCAAGGTCAGACTTACTTTACTCAGCTGTGAGGCGTTTGTTTGCATACATTTTTATAAAAAATTAGCCCTAAAAAGTCATATCTGTTAAACCCATCTACCTTATGCAGTTTGTGTGAAAGGATTTTCCTCTAACTTACAATCATAATATTATTCAACAAATGTTAGGGTGCTTAAAGCTGAAACTGAGTCTTCCATGTTTGTATTCTGTCTACATGTAATGAATGGAGGCTAAACTACTATGTAATTAATACATTTAAAGTGTTTTAAGTTTCTTTATCATATGTTGATGTGTAGCTCTAGTGGTGAATGGATTAACATGTTAATTATACCGAATTATCTGACCCTCAATGTCAGATGAAATATAAAGCTAATCTTTTAATGCTTATTTGAGACTTCCATTTCTGAAGATTCCACATGGAAATTTGCTTAAATTCCTATACAACAGTTCATGATAAAGACTTCAAATTTGTTGCATCTAAAGCGAATAATATAGGAAAAAGAATTCTTTGTTTTTTAAGTTCAGCCTAGATGTTTAAAAAAATGTTTTCCAACCAATACATTTTCTGTATTTATATGTTTTTCGAAGGTTGAGCAGACAAAATAAACTCTAGAAAAAATGTTCTAAGCAAAATTTGGAAAATATGTGTCGTCCTTTTTTAGTTTAATCGCTATTATACCATATTAACAAATTTATTTTATTTTATTCCTTATGTGGTTGAAGCTTGTAGAATATATCATTTTATGTATATGTTATGATACAAATATTATATATGAATGTATATCTTCCCAATCTGTAAAACAAATATAAAAAAAAAACCTGTAACGTAAAGGTAATTACATTCTGAGAAGTTAAGTACCAAAAGTGCACTGCATTTTTTTTGGTCAACATTTATTCAATTTGTCATAAATTTTGAAGCAATCAAAAGATCTTAAGGCCCACGGCTGTCGCTTAGTGGATAGCGAGATTGCTTTCTAAAGCTTAGATGGGATTGTTCATGGGATCAAATCTGTTTGTCCATGCACCCTCAGATATATGAGTGAATCACAAGATAAGGCTCCGGCAAACGCGGGGGTGGTTTTCACGAGGTGTCCTCTTGTTTTTAAAAATAGGGCAAAGAACAGTGTGATTGTTTGTTTGATTGGGGTTTAACGTCGTACTCAAGGGTATTTCACTTATATGATGACGTGCCAGTCCAATGGGTGAAGGAAACCACCCTTGACACCACTGGCAACAAATAAAGACAGGACGGTACAAATACAGGACGACAACAACAGGACGCAATAGAGTAAAGTAATGAAATTATAGCAACAATAATTGAACTTAATACGCAGTAATTTGATGTATAATCGAGGGATTCAGTGAAAACTTAAGTAAATTTAAAAAACACATCACTCAATTTTTAACAGTAAGATATTTTGAAATCTGAATGTTACTGGATGTAAATTACACAGGTAGGTTTCTCACATTCATATAAACTGACAATAACTTACAGCCCAACAGCATTGATATATCATAGATAATGTTACATGTAATACTGTATTCTTCACTATATTAGTTTATTAAGTCCAATCCAAATCTATCTCACGTTTGGATAAGACACCCCCAAAAAATCTTCATTCTAAAGTCAATTAAAGTTTCAATACTTCCTGAAAGCAAACGACATACATTGTACTCCTGATACAGGGAATATACATGTATAAATAAAGCTGCAAAGCACGGCTTGAATTTTGTTCACACATTAACAGTAAAGATTGAATTAGTCCAGGTAATGAAATGGATTTAAATACTGAAGTAAGTTAAAAGAGCTGATGGCCCTGCGCTGTATACAAATCTAACAATTTAAAATTTGATTGTTCTCCTGAAAGAAATGACTCTAGTGCCGAAGTACACTTCATTAAAACTGTATGTGAACGTTAATATTTTTAATTTGCAAATTTAGCAATTTCAAATTCATTGATAATTTAAGAAGAAGAATTAACTGTGAAACACTCAATTAAAAATGTATTAAAACAATTGGGGAAATATTATTAATAAAATAACGATTGTAACGAGAAATTTAGCAAACTAGTGTTCCCATAGTCCAAGAGGACCTTTCGAAGGGTGGAACATTTGTATTGAGAGTTTAAAACAATGTCTTAAAATGACATTTGAATAGGAAGAACCTTAAAAGTTTAAGGTTAGCTTTGAAATCATTATGTCAAGTATTTCAGTCAGCTTTTAACTAATATTCTTGTTACGGAAAATTTTTAAAAGTAAATGCTGGGTTCTTGTGCTCATTGAGGATAAAACCAACTGCCAAGAATGGACATGAGCAGGTCTTGTTTTAAGCCTCCGATATGTTCCATGTATATTCACACTGTCTTTACCTGGCAATTGAAGAACATTTATTTTCTAACAAAACAAACACTTTTTGTGCATGGTGTTTATGTTTACATACTTTGTCTCCATTAAAGTGGCCCAGCGAGGGAGCGGGTGGGCCATGGCTCTGCAGAATACTCCCTCAGCTTCCTCGGTCTATCATGAGAGGCGAGAAAAGAGGTTGCTTTCTGTTGCCCTGGTGTTCACAGAGCTAAAGGGTAACGGGAAGCAGATTTGTTTG
>JARFOD010158678.1:0-12113 GCA_031763545.1 Mopalia muscosa | reverse complement strand
GCAATACAGACGCCACAAACAGATCGGCTTCCTGTTCCCCTTTAGCTCTGAGAGCACCAAGGCAACATGAAGCTCCCGCCAACCGCCCGCTTTCTTATCTGAAAACACAACTGTTTATAGTTACCTTTTTCTCTCTTGGCAGGATTACTTTTGGTTCTGGAAGCTGTGGAAAAAGAATATAAAAAATGCTCAAATGATATCCCAGAATAAATATTAAGATTTATAATTCAAATTATTTTATTTGTTCCTTAGGTACTTAGTTATTTGAAACTGAAGGGTATGTTTCTGCTATGACAAAATTGGCTTTATAATTGAACTAAACTTCATTACAAACCTGCCTTATCAGTAACTTTTTATGTCAAAAGATTTGTCTTCAAAAGATACTGTATTGAAAGAAAAAAATCTGTCTTACCTTAGCAACTATTACATCATCTTGTCGTTCAACAGGTAGCTGTTAACATAGACATTAAATTAAAATACAACCTTTAAAAAGGAGGCTCTACAGGAGATTTCCAGTCAAACGTCAACATTAATCCCAATCCAATATCATTGTTCCATAACATCAGATTTTTAACAATATAAATTTTCAACAGTACCATTTCTAAAGAATTCATATCAAAACAAAAATTGCAGATCTGCAAACCTTTAAGATGAATTAGAGTTGTACCCCACAAACCCTCATACTGAAAATTCATTTAAAATAAATGGAACTTCTGTATTTCCATAATGTTGTGTCACGATGGACTAAGTTTCCCTGAATTGTGGAACTCAAGTTTTGTTTAACTAGGTAAGCAAAACTCACCTGCCAGAGTTTATTAATCAGTAACTGTGTGTTATCTCGAACTAGATTCTGTAAAAACTTGTCTTTGTTTGCCCTGGAAATAAAAATGAAATTTCTTTTCATCATGATGATATTATTACTTGATTCCATTCATTCTTAAGTTTAGCAATAAATAAAGACATTTGAAACCCCACATTTGCAGCATATACATGTACTTATGCCTGTCTTTGCACACTACCCAACTGAGAGCCCTGCCAAGGATCAAATCTCTCTTCAAACAAAGCAATGTTTTATTTTTTAATGGAAACCTGGTAATTTGCCTTATGCCTTCATACATACATGATGTCTGAACCACTGATGTTTGTGTACATGCTAGGTTTTGTTTGTTTGTTTTTTTGACTGGTGTTTAACGTTGTACTCAAGGGTATTTCACTTATATGACGACGGATTGTCCACTTCACACTGTACACAGCTGATTACTGGAGCCACAACATGTGAAAGACGGACTCGAACCCGTGAACGCTAAATCGAAGCCAGTTCAGTTCAGGAAGCGCACTCGCTACCACTGAGCCACAGCCGCGGGCCTCACTTCCAGCGAAGTGAGATGAGGGGAACCACTGTGTCACGTATTTTCCCGTATATATACTTTTGTTCAAAACGTTACATGCGAAAGAATATAAAGTGAGCGAAAAGGTTAATTGTGCATTTTTTTTTTTAGCCAATCTTTGCTTAACCCTAATCGTTGTGTCTTTAATTCCTTCCTTAATGACTATGCTGGCAAATGAAGACATTTGCAGAAAAAGAAAATAACCCCTGCTAGTTAGCAGTTTTTCTTCTTTGTAAATCGATTTTTGTTTGACTTTTTTCTCTTTCAAAAAAATTGACTTCGTGTTTGTACTGAAACCAGCGTATGTGATAATATAAATGACTATCAGGACCTACTGTATTATTCCAGCTCTGAAACAATTGTCATTATCTGTCAATGGTGTGTAATCACACATCTCCGAGAAAAGATGGATTACTTGGCCCTATAGTAATTCTGGGACAACGGATTACTCTTAATTGATGGTCTGCCTGTTAGACAACTGTGAAAATGAATCACATCCTTAGATTTGCCGTGAAATGTGGTAGGAGTCTTTCAGAACGCTTAAGATCAAGCTAGTTATGTTAAAGACTAAACACGATCACGTCAAGAAAAAAATATGCAAACATACGTATTCAAACTGATACGGCAGATCTCCTTCAAAACATGATGACAAAATGAACTAACAAAACCTCATTAAACCGTTTTGAAAAGGTGATTGCGAGGCGAGAACGACAAAATAACATGAATTCAACAATTGGTTTTGGTCAAGCCATCCAAAACTACTTCTTATTTCTGACAATTTTTTAAAAGATAAGTACAGATATTATAACGCATTAATATCGGAACCCCTACATTCAAGTATCAGTATTGGCCCTTTCCCAAACGGTTGAAAAGAATAACCGACAAATCCTTTCTTAAAATCAGACGCCAAAAATTTGCTGAAAGTATAAACTAAATGTAATCTACACAACTGATAAAATTCAACACTATACCGGCCCAAACAAAGTGTAACAGTGGAGAAAGAGTTCAATATCCTTATGATTAAATGCTTCAGACTGGAAGGTCCCATTTATAATCTAAGTTAAAGTTATTGTGATTTGGATTTTCACTTCACTAGCAAGAGTCAACATACCTTGTCCTTTGTTAAGCTGGGATTGAGAACGTGTAAATATTGATAAACATCTTGAAAATCTGGGTGAAAACCATTGGTCGTCCACTTGTGCAAGCATACGACACTGTTACTATGCTTTCACCTCTGGTCAAAGACATGGTGAATCTGATATTGTTGTATTAGTTTTTAATGCCATCTAGATGTTAGAAAAAGCTAACATTTCATATTCTAAATTCAAAACTCTGGATGAAATCACTGGGGTTTCCATTCAATGCTTTTTGCAGGAACACCATTGTCATAATCTCGCCTCTGATCCTACACTTGGTCAAATTGATGCAATAGATGCTGAGATCATGTAGAAGCTGGTGAAAGCGACTTTACTATACTGAAAAATTAATTTGGAGAGGACGTCTCTATTTTAGCAGGCCATTGTTCAAGTAAAGCTCTTAACTTCGCCACAATGACCTTTGTCTGAAAGTCTTGTTTGCTTTTAATGGGTTCTGCGTTGTATAGTAGTTTCAGTACTGAGACATCGTTGTGCCTTCTCTAGGCCGATCTAAAGACTGTCAATTACTCAGATCTCACAAGGGACCTATCTTGATCCAGATAACGAATTCACTGCGACAGTCCTTCTGCAATCGATACAGATTGTAATATTACTATACCAACCCTAAAGGGACAATCCATACTCTCCTCTTACATTTCAGGGGGGAAATGAGCTAAGAATAGGTCATTATTTAATGTCATCTCCCAAATGAAGAAACAATTATTACTCATTTTCTGAAGACATTCTTTAATTTTGATCACACAAAGGGGAATATAATTGTCCAGGTCTGAGTCTGTTTAGCCCGTATATTTCGCATTTTGTTTTTCATAATTCTTCATTTCCTCTGCATGAATTTCATTTACATGTAGGTCTTCCTTTTGCAATTGTGTCAGTTAAGTAGATGTTTTGTTCTTTCTTTCAGCCTTCAGTCTGGTACGCCGACATTCAAAATAAAATAAGTCATATAAGGCCATAAAACCTTAACTAAACTACAATCCAATTTAAATACTGTTTATTTCCTTAGTCAAATTAATGAACAAGTTTGTATTCGTCTACGACATCAGAATTGGAGCATGTCCTTAATAACTTTGACACATTACTGGCTGACCCAGAAAGTAATGATCTCCTTTTTCTCAGCGCTCTGAATGTGGTGAAATCTCGTAATTCTAGAATAATGAGTTTTGTGGTTGTATTAGGCTGGTTAACTGGGTGAGTAGCATACACTAATTTACCTCTTTAATGTGGCCAGTGGATGCTCTTAACTCGATACAAACCTGAATTAATCGGAACTAGTGAAACGAGTTCTCTTAATAGATTCCCTGAATCCTAAGAATGTCAATTGGTCCTATGAACTTTAATAATTGCTAGAATTTCCAAGATTGGTCTATGTATAAAGTGCAATCGATTCTGACCACAATTCAAATAAATGTCTGTCGGGTAAATCAGTCAAAAGATTTAACTTGAAATTAGATAATATGCTTTCTACAAATAACTGGCTCAGTAGGTCCTGATTTCAATTATATTATCATATACGCTGTTTTCAGTAAAAACACGAAATACATTTATTGAAATAAAATATAATTAATAGAAAACCGATTTATAAAGAAGTAAAATACTAAAGTATAACCTTTTAAACCAGTGGGTTTATTTCTTGTTTATGCAAATGTCTTCATTTACCGGCATGGCCACGAAGGATTGTCTTCAAAGACACAACGATCAGTGGAAAACAAAGATTGTTTCAAAAATGACCAATTAAAATTTTCCCACACATTAAATTCGTTTGCATGTAACGCTTTGAACATAAATATATAAGGAAAAATATGTGACATCGTGGTTCCCCTTGTCCAACTCTGCTGGAAGTGTTCAGATACTGATTACAGCCCATGCTGCATATTCTACAGGTAACATTTTCTATATCGGCAACAATAGGGTATATTAATCTATTTGGTAAATGTCCGTTGGTAGGACATATTTATGATGTTCTCTGTACTATCAGTTTCTACCATTACTACATATATGTTAGAGTAAACCAGTGTCAACGAAACGTTAACTTTAACCTAGCTTAGTCTATTCAATACATTATGTTAAATGTGCTATTAAATCTTAATTGTGTTTTTTCCACTCATATAAACCAACGAAAGTGCGTAATTTCTTATAGACCACGGGTATTAATGCTGCGTCATAGACATGGCCACCTTGCGCACATGATAGTGGGGAAAGATACTAAATGTAATCCACACAACGGGTCAAATTATACACTATACCGGCCTTAAGGAGGCGAAATAGTGGATACAGAGTTGAAAATCCCTATGAATAAATGCCTCAAAGTGTACGGTAGCATTTATTATTTAATTAAAGTTCATGCAACTTCAGCCGCGATAGTGCCCCGTGAGGGATCGGGTGGACCATGGCTCTGCAGAATACTCCCTCGGCTTCCTCGGTCGATCGTAAGAGGAGAGAAAAGTTGCTTTCTGTTGCCCTGGTGTTCGCAGAGCTAAAGGGTAACGGGACGCAGATTTGTTTGTGATGTTCTGTATTTGTGTCCATCGTCATATAAGTGAAATACCCTTGAGTACTATTTTAAACACCAATCAAACAAACAAACAAACAATCAGCCGCGATAGTCAAAATACCTTATCGTTGGGAACATTTAAATACTGATTAACATCTTTAAAATCTTAATGAACCGCTGTTCTTTCAGTGTAATATTTTTGAAAAGCATCTGGCACCATTTATATGATTTAACCTTTCATCTGACACATAATGTCTTCGGTTGATTAGATTTTGTGTCCGTCTTGAATCTGATAAAAACAGCTTTGTTAGACTGATAAATTGATTATAAAAGACGTTTTGTTTTAGCTGGCCATTGTTAAAGTTAAGCCTCCTCGATCACCTTTGTCTGAAAGTCTTGTTCGTTTCTAATGGGTTCGTGAGATCTGCTCTGTATAGTAGTTTCATTACGGGAACATTGGTGTGACTTTTCTTGACCGATATAAAGACGGCTAATTACTCAGTTAATTGCCCCTCGCTAGAGACGTATCTTTGCGTAAATCACCAATTTACTGCCACTGACCTTTAGTATTCGATTCAGATTGTAATATCAATTCAGAAGAAAAAAGACAAGCTAAAAATGTGTCATTATTTAATATCAACTCACCAATGTAGAATTCGCCAGTCTTGATCACACTGATCTTTATAGCATGAATGATGCCTTTACAACTCGTACATTATGAAATTGAAATCGTCCAATCCTCGAGATACCGAATCCACATGTTGTTGATACAAGATCTGGTCCAATTGAATCATAAGTTTGAATTAATTGTTGGGAATATCCATGTCAGTTGTCGACACGTTTGATTTAAAATATATTAAAGCAATTATGTGTGATTAAAGCAGTAGAACATATGTCTTGTTTTGTATAAGAGATACATTTAATCAGATCGATCGTTAAATTTCAAAATTGAACACATAAGTTAACATTCGATGTTCATAACACATGGAAAAGAATAGAAATGCGTTTCATTAAGACAATTCGGTCCATATGTTCCTACGATAGCATTAGTTATTCAATGAGGCTGGCATTTATTGTCATATTGAGTTGTATCACTCCATATACACCCTCAAGGTGGCTTGACAGGATATAGGACATATACCGTGACGACACCAATAATTATATCAGTTCAAACTTCAAGTGACTAAAACATGTATTACGATGGAATTGCGTTGTTATTGCCTTAAAGCACACATATAAATCATTCAAATCAACTATGATTTTGCACAATTACTACCTCATAGCTGTTCATACCCTCTGCAGGATTCATATATACATGTATGTATTTCCTTTAGCATCAAGAAGACGTTTGTTTACTCTTCTATCCTTGGTACGCCTACATTCAAAGTAAAATAACCCAAATAAGGCCTTAAAATCTTAAACTACAATAACATTTTAATACTTTCTAGTTCCTTAGTCAAATGATTGAACGAGTTTGTATTCGTCTCCCTGGACCCAATTGAAACATGTCCTTAACAAGTTTGACACACTACAGGACTAACATAGAAAGTACTGAATTATCTCCCTTTTCGTAGAGCTCTGTTTGGTGAAATCTCGTAATTCTAGAATAATGAGTTTTGTGGTTGTATTAGGTTGGTTAACTGGGTTTGTTGGATACATTAAATTACCTCCTTTATGTGGCCAATTGATGCACCTTTACTGAAACTAGCTCTCTGAACAGATTCTCTGAATCCGGAGAAATTCGATTGGTGCCATAAATTAAAGTAATTGATACACTTTACAAGATTGGCCTTTATATAAAGTGCCAATGCAGTATTAAATGCCTTGTGGTCAGCATCGAGATGAACTGTGAAATGGTCACATCAGGTCTTTAACAAATCTTGCCGAGAAGCTAAAAATATGACCAGGATAATAAACAGAGTAACGGTTCCCTCTGTATGAGTGGTGACTTGTATCTTTCAGAACATTCCTTCTTTGATCTTGGTGAGTTTCTCATATATTTCAGACGAAACAATAGGCGTAAACATTTTAAATCAAAATAAATCAAAGGAATGGTACTTACACAAGGGCTTTGTACCAATGAAATAAATTCTAGTAAGTTTTACTTGTTTAATCTGCTCAAAAATTCAGTTATTGATAAAACAAAAGATATTCATGGAAAACTCAAAATGTTGATAATTCCTTATCTAATTCCACCAGATCTAAGCAGCAAGACATTGGTGTGGTTTCCTCTACCTATTGGAATGACATACAGTTATATTAGTGAAAGTACCCTTTAGTAATCAAATATCAAATTGGGACACGTGGCAACAGTTTTAATGCATGCGGTATGTTATACAACTAATTCACATCCCATGCACCATCTTTTGGGTAATTAAGGGGTAGGGCGTCATACTGCAGAAATGGCTTGGATAGTTGTAAGGAGGGTTTCGGCTTTCCACCATATTAATGAAGTAAGGCAGAGTAATAATTGTTCAATGGCAGTGTATCAAGCATATTTATACAGACTTGATGTGCTAAAACAAGAAAAAAAATAATTAACATTTTATGTTTTTTTACTGGAACGGTTAATGAGTACTGAGTACATCAAATTTCTGTTAAGCACAATGCTACTAACATACCATTCCATCAAATATATAATTTTTTGCCAAGCATTACAATTCTAGATTGCCAATATTAAGGAAACAAAAAAATTACTTCTACAAGTTAAATAGAAAATATATCATATTGATGATCAAGAAACAAACACTTGACATTGCAATTTTTGTTTTAGCAAGCAAGTTTTATCATTTCAGGATGACGTTACAAATTGGGCAGGTGATAGATGTATTTTTCTGAAAGTAATTCGTGATGAGTTTCAGCCGGCAATCGAAATTCATGTGTGATGATATGTTCACACTTTATTTTGAATTTGTGTATAAATAAAATTTAAAAAATGGGATGTGGGTGATCCTGCTTTGATCTCGAATGTACATATATCCAAGTTGAATTGATTTGTAGTTGATAAAGTTTATCGCATCTGTAAATCTGATGTGTGCTTGCTGTGTCTTGCCGGGGCATAGCAAATTTGATTTGTGATGGTGTCTTTTACTGTCATTTTGCACACTGGCTGTTTTATTGTGCCACGTTTCAGTTTAAATGCACAGTTTCATAGGTGCTGTTTAGTAAGGGTGTGTGAAATTACATATGCACAATGCCACATCTTAGAGGTTCACAGTTGTCTGGTTACTAACAATATTTTAAAAATGAGTCTACACAATGCAACATAATGCATTTCAATCGTGTATTTAGTGCAGGCTGTGCAGCTCTGTTGTTTTTCCAACTCCTTCCCCAACTGCTTCAGTTAGATTTTATCTGAAATGAAAAAAAGGGATATTCATAAATAAAAAATTTCCGAGTAAACCGTTGTCTCTATTCCACTATTAACTAGGTGTAATCTTAATATTTTTGGAAACAAAATAAAAATCCTGTATATCTGACATTTAGAAAACAACTATACTGTTTCTACAATTTGACATTTATCTACACTTTATAGCACAATGTCTTTATCATAATATATAATAATTGTATTTAATATGAAATGTTATTATCATACATGTATTTAGCTGCTTTTAAAATAATTTATCCTCCTTTCTCAAAGAAATCATTTAGTACATTATCACAAGGTTTAAATGTTTATCAGCCTTCCGACGTTTATTATGTATTTTCTTCGTTATTATAACTTACTTTAAGTACCCCCTAACTTCTAGTAGCTGGGTACAAGGCTTTACCACATGTTATTTCTTGGGCATGTCGCAAAATTAGAGTGTCCCAACTTATAGAAGTTACAGTGTATCTATGTCGCATACATTTTCTATAGGCCTACTTGTATCTGGATATTTGTTATCTTATATAATCTGTTGATAGGGAAGTTTGAACTACACATTACATTGATTATCACAACTTGCAAGAGTTTATAATAAATAAAGCAAAATATGGTCTGCAAATGATATTCTTTTTATGGTTGCTGTTTAGCATGTTTTCTTTTTCATAAGTATAATGTTTCTTTGATTGGAATTCAATGTCATATTCAGAGGTACTTCACTTCTATGGCAGATGGCCCCCTTCTTACAGGGCCTTATTTAACTATGGTGGAAAACTGACAAGAAACCTTAAAAGGCCCACACTCGTTGCCTAGTCACCTTATGGAAATCCATCATATACCTAGCTGGGATGGAGAAGGGGACTCTAACATGTGAGCGGCTCCTAAGAGAGCCATAATTCGAGTTCCTAACCGCTGGCTCGATGCATAGATTAGTTTTACTTAAATTAAAATACCCTTCCGCCGAGTCACGCTTACATTTAGATTGTTTTTTTATGGAAATATTCACCTGAAATACCTTTGTAGTCCTCTAGAAACTGATGACACCGGAATGACTGTCAGGGAAAGCTGTATCTCATAGGCATAATCTACACAGAAAAACTGCTTATCTGCATAAGGCGATCCATTTTGTAAAGTTTAAACATATCCTGAGCGCCTAAGACGAAGTTTTTGGCACATCAAAGTTGTAAGAATTCATCAGAAAGCATATAGAAGCGTCATTTCAAAAAACGCCCATGTTGAATGAATGGGGATATTTTCAAGAAGTTCCGGAAACTGAACTACCGGACTTTTAGTAGAACGAGACTGACCAAAACTCACAGTTCTGCGAAAAGGACGTAGATAAGTCATCGACACTTCTGTGTGCCAAATCTTTCTTCGCTTTATCAGTAAATCGAATTACTATTTTTATTTTAACGTTTCTAGTAATTGTGTTACATTTGTACGTTTTCGTAGCTTTCCGTTACACATACTTACCATAACCCACAACTGTATAAAACAGTATTCTTACATTTAATTATTTTATAATAGTGGTATCGATTTGTAAATAAATTGTAGTACTATGCATGTGTGACACCACATCTGTGACGACACAGATCTTGTCAGATTTGATTGGCAGTGTCAAATAAATAAAGCTGTAGTGAAATGCGGTTCTCATACTTACATGATACACGTGTACCCCCAGAACAATAAAAGAGCATTGCTCTGGTAGCATAATAACAACACATGAGGACTCACATGAGAGGTCATCAGTTTAATTGCATTATTCTCTAGGGCATTTTGTTGTAGTTTTCGATTAATTGGTTGTGGTCAACACGCTCAAATGTCTTAACCCAGTTTTAAGTTTGTGTGTAATGGGAAACAAGTCAGGGATCAATTGTCACAACACGCTGTTAATTAAGAAGTATTCACAACAAGACTCATGCACAAGACGTTTAGATAGTTTAGATACTGTTGATATTAGAGATACTGGATCTAGCTTTCAGCTTATTTTTTGGTCCAATTTTAGCAAAAGATTTTTTTGCGATTCTTTTCAGCCGTTTGGGAAAGGCCCATATTGATACCTGAATGTGTTAGTTCGGATATGAAGGCGTTATAATATCTGTACTTATCTTTAAAACATTGTAAAAATTTAGTAGTTTTGATGGCTTGATCAAAAACAATTGTTGAAATCATTTGTTATTTTTGTCGTTTTCGCCTTGTAGTCAGCTTTTCAAAATGGTTTAATGGGGTTGTGTTAGTGCCATTTGTCATTATGTTTTTTTTTAGTAAATTGCTGTCGTTATTCTAGGATTTGATACAATATGGCTGTTACGCTTTTTTAAAACCTTTTTCAACAAATATTTTTGTGTAATTATTACCCAACAAAAACATTTTCCACCAGTTCTTTCACAGCAGCATTTATGTCACGATTATTGCCAAGAAAAGCCCGTTAAACAACAAGCAAATGAATTAAGTATCTTGTCATTGAATTGTGTCTGTTAATGGCATAATTTGTTTGACAATTAGACTTATATGCTAGACAAATACTGTTATGTTGAATGAGTGAAGGTCTGGAGTACTTGAGCATACCTTTTCAAGGTTGGCTCTGTAAATTCGACAAAAAAGTGTGCGTGTGATAGGATTTATTGATATGGGACGAGCAACTGCATGGATTTTGATTGATTGTTTACTTTCTATATTAACTCATTTTTAGAATATTAAAAACAATATACGATAGTGATATTATGGAAACAAAGTTCAGCTGGCCTAGTGTTATCATGAATAAGGATAATCAGCTTTAGCGCTTGGTACAAAAACAAGGACCATCTACTACCGCGACCCTTGTATAGTTCTTGGATTGGTAATCATTTACAATTATCAGTGAATGGCGCAGATTGTTTTTGTAAGCGGTGCTATTGTTCGTATACAGGTGTGTTTTTTCCTTTAATTATTTAAGGCAATTGGTTTAAAATAATGAGACACTGTAAGTTAATGAGATAAAATTTGATGATCGATTGGATAGTAACTAAATACATGAGCTAACCTATCACAATCTTCCTGTATGTGTCTTTATTAGTTAAATAGACAACGGAATTTCCCCTGTATAATTTATTTGCCAACAGTTAATGGGATATCGGTGTCTACACTTGTCTTTCAGATCAGTGACTTTTCCACAGAAGTCACGAACACTGGCGCCTCCATTAGACATGTTCCTGCACCCAAGTGTCTGGCACACTTGTACTATGCCAAGAAAAAAAATCTTGTTTGAAACTCTAACATTGCTACAATGGTTAACAAAACCATATTAGATAACTTTCTTGTTGAACAAGTGGTTAACTCAACATCTTGCTGTGAGATGGTATTCAGTGTTCCCTTGCAGATGTGAATCGAGGGACGTTTTCATGGTCGCAGCATATATTTAGGATGAGACAATGACTCGCTCAAGACCAATCTTACTGTTATTTTAGTTCTTAAGGACTCTACTGCTACTCAAGAGTAAAAAAATGCGACTCTATCTTTTCGTGGCTTTTGCTGGCATTTCCAAAGGATGATTATAGTAACATCATACATATTAAGAAAGCAGAGGATTTCAAGATTCTAAATATAATGTCATATTATGATTTGTTTTATTGTATAATGACAATAAAGGAAAACGTGAAATAATTTTTTAAAACAGACCCTTGTTTGTAACTTTTATTTTTCTTAGATGGTTTGAGATTTTTTCTCCAAACTTG
>JARFOD010158667.1:0-12113 GCA_031763545.1 Mopalia muscosa | reverse complement strand
AAACTTGGAGACGGTCCGTAGTGGGACGGCAAGCATGTGCATTCCCTGGCGTTTCACGGTCCTTTCAGGTTTTGTCACGGTTGCTGTGCGTTTTGTCCTGCTTGCTCCGAAGCTGCCGGGTGTACACGTCTCATGCGTAGAAAGCCTTGACAGAATGCTAAAAACGCGACAGACTTTGATTAGAACGTTAGAAATGTGAGGGATCCCATCAGAACATGACAGACCGAACTGCAGTGCGCCTTTCAGCTTCCAGGACTCATCAGCTCCTTTTCTCCTACGGTCCATCACGGATACCTTAACAGACCATGAGAAAACTTAGCGGGACCTAACAAAACTTGACAGCAGAGAAAAAATTGCCAAAATCCCACAGCGTACTACGTTTCGGGCAAACGGGGCTGCCATGACCGCTGGGAACATAGTGTAAAGCTAGCATTAGCATAGTGTGCCATCAGCAGGATTATCCTATTGTTCCCTAATTAGGGTGTAATCATATTGTGCCTTCATTGAGAGCCTCTTGTACCATTATGTGGAAAGAAAGAACACTGTGCTATCATGAGGAGAGTAATCCTGTTGTGTCATCATCAGGATTATAAGCACAGTGTATTGACATCCGGAGTGTAAGCCAATTGTGGCATCTGGATTATAAGCGTATTGTGACATCCTCTGATCGGTTGACTTCTTGTGCCATCATCATGACTGTAAGCCTATTATAACATCATCTGGACATTAGCCCAATTGTGCCATCCTCAGATCTGTAGACTTGTGCTATCATGAGGGGTGAGCCTTCATGTACTTCCACAATCCCCAGGAGTGTAAACCTACTGTGCTATCAATAAGATTGTAAACATATTGTGCCATTCTCAGATCTATAAACTTCTAGTGCCATTATCATGAGTGAGCCAACATGTGCTTTCACTATTCCAAGCTTCCAGCATTACTCTTTTGATGACACAAAATAATGAGATGTGCTAAAACATTAAGATCAAAATGATTTTTTTCTTCTTTGAACTGGAGCTGCACTAATCTTTTGCTATGCCAAATGTCTGCATATACCAGAAACTTGTATAAGTTTTTTAAGTCTATCAGTTACAAAAAATCGAAAGAAAACATTTTTCTACATTCATTCTACTTTTCACAGTCTACCTCATGTATGGGAGAGTTACGACATTCCTTGGGGTGGTTTTAAAGAGGTTTTTTCCTGGTTTTTCCGCCATAAGTACATACGGCAAAGCCGGAAGTGAAGTATTCAATGTCATAATTATATGAATGATAAACCCATGAAAAGTCTGCTATATGTGTACTCCGGGGACTACTAAGTTATTGTGAAAATATTGTCTCATTTTAGAGCCTATTCATTTCATGTAAGTGCTGACGGCCAAATGCAGCCTGTGCCATTTCCTCCGGACGCTCTGATTGGTCCAGGGATTCCGAGACATGCGAGGCAAATAAACACGTTAAATCATGGCGAGGTGGTGTGTGCTGTGACTATCAGTAACCCTACAAGACATGTCTATACAGGAGGAAAGGTACAAACAACCTAATATTATGTTATGGGAGAAATTAATACTGATATATTAACCTTTTTCAATCAATAACGACAATAATGTAACATTTTTTACTATCTTGCATCCGCAGAAACAAACATTTCTTTTGTAATAACTTTTTTTTTATAAAATGGGCCGATTTTTTTTTTCTCTTAGCTTTCCTTTTTTTAGTGTAAAAAAAGTGCAAATTAAGTACTTATTGCCTTAGTTACAAGTTGTTGTTGTGTTTTCTAGGGTTGTGTAAAAGTTTGGGATATCAGTCAGCCTGGGAACAAAAGTCCTATTTCACAGTTAGACTGTCTGGTAGGTATATCATTTGATATGGACATATATTAATATTATTGTAAAAAAAATTTCTAGATCTTATCTTTCAATTGTGCACTAACAACTTTCATATCCATTTTATATTTTCTTATAATAATTCAAAAAACTATATTTGATATGTTTTTTTAAAAGAAAATCCCATGAAGTTATTTTGAATGTACTTTGTTTCATAAGCAGGAAAATCAAATGAATTTCGTTTTTTATAATCTTTATTTCAGCAAAGAGATAATTATATTCGGTCAATAAAGTTGTTACAAGATGGTCGTACCCTTATTGTTGGAGGTGAAGCTAGCACATTATCAATATGGGATTTGGCTGCAGTAAGTAAACTCAAATTTTTTGAATTGTTTTGTAAATAGTGCAAAATATTGAGCAATAACAGAATATTATGAAACAAATATTAGATTTTGCGATTTGAGGAAACATCCAATAAAACAGTGGAAGTAAAGTGACATCATTAGGAAAATGTGGAAGGACAGATAACCAAGTAAAATTCACACACATGTTAAGAAAATGTACTGATTCAAGATGATAAATACTATCCAGCATCATTTTTACCTGTTTAGTTCTATAAATGTTAACAGAATTATCAAATTTATTTGTTTTTCAAATTTTTAGCCTACTCCCAGAATAAAAGCCGAGCTAACGTCAAGTGCTCCAGCATGTTACGCCCTGGCCATAAGCCCCGATTCCAAAGTGTGTTTTAGCTGTTGTAGTGATGGTAACATCGCTGTTTGGGATCTGCATAATCAAACACTTGTCAGGTGAGTCTTTATTATTTGTGTCAGTGAAGCAGGTGCTTGGGCGGGGGATCTCTCTGTTGCCCTGGTGCTCTCAGAGCCTAAGAGCAACATGCTGCCGATTTGTTTGTGAGGTCTTCGTATTTGGTCCTGTGATTGTCTTCTCTTTGTTTATCGCCTGTGGCCGTGGCTTACTGGTAGCGAGAACTGAACCAGCTTCGATTTATCGTTCACGTGATCGAGTCTGCCTGTCGACCATCCAGTATATGAGCGAGTCACATGTTGTGGCTCCGGCAATCCCGGCAGTGGTTTTTACAAGATTTCTTCATGGTTTTCCACCCTAATAAGGCTGTGTACAGTGTGAAATGGACAATCCGTCATATAAGTGCAATACCCTTGAGTACGACATTAAACACTAAACAAACAAACAAATAATCTCTGTTATATCAAAGTTTTCACCTGTTTGAAATGAGGTAGATAAGTTAAATATTGCAACATAGGTTAGATGAGGTTTTGTTTTCTTACCTGTTCAATCTAAAGATTTTTTCATCTGTTGAAACACAGTTGATTTATTAAGTGTGTAATGATGTTAGATATTGCAACACTGGCTGGACAAGGCCTTGTTTTTGTTAGCTGTTTGATCTTATCTTACATCTATGGATTTAATGAATATTTCACCTGTAACAAAGTAGATCAAATCGATACATGTATGTCAGTATGGCATCACTGGCTGATAAAGCCTTGTTTTGTTCTTTCCTTTTATTTAACCAGTGGAATTTATCCAACATTTTCACCTGTTGTAATGAAGTACATACAATCGATGTGTTAGCTATTGTTACACGGCTATAAAATCATTCTAAACAAAAATTTTCAGCTGTTTTGACAAATACCTCAGTTTCAATATTTTCTAACAAGTTATCTTCAGCTATTGTTTATTTAATGGTTGGAGGGAGCTTCCTGTTGCCCTGGTGCTATCTTAAGTAAAAGGCAACATGAAACCCTTCCGTTTTTCCTATCTCGTCTTTCTTTTTCGCCAGTAGTGTCAAGGCACGTAGTCATTTGAGTGAAATAACCTTCAGTATGACGTTGAACTCAAATCAAAGAAACATATCGTTTTAATAGTGGGGACAGTGGCAGAGGGCAGTAAAGTTTGTATTGAGTCGCACATTTTAGGTTTGAATTGTAACTAAGAAAAATTAATTTTGCAAAGCAGTAAAACATGTCACATTTTATTGTTGTATTAACCTTTTACTGTTTGACACAGAGCACATGGACATTATATAAGTGAAATATCCTAACACACAGTGTGCACCTATCACACGATTTTAAGATTGATTTGTTTTTAAAAAAGTTGATCTACTTTGCTTAGCAGTTTCTCCTATTCTTATTAAATATGCTCACAATATAGTGGTAGGTTATTGTCAAATAAAATACTTTGAATTAAAAAAAAATGAAGGGATCTGAATTCTTTGGCTTAATATTTTCTGTAATTGCATCGCATAAAATTGTCAGTCTCCTGTACAGAGATAATCTGAGTTACAATCTTTCTGTAACTTGGTCAAATTAGTGAATCCCAATCAAGCAATCTGGCTTACAGGGAAGGCATGCTAGTGTTTTTACCACAGGTATCAAATATATTTTTTGTTACCTTGTTAAAATAATCATTTTGAGTTGTAAAGTTTTAAAATTTAAAAGTCCAATTGTTAGGGAAGAGGCCCATGTTTGAATTGCCTTCACATGCAGTGTTTGAGATGATTCAATAATCAGTCATATGAGCAGTTAGAAGGGAGCTTCATGTTGCCCTGGTGCTCTCAGAGCTATTAACAGGGGCAACATGAAGCCGATCTGTTTGTGATGTGTTTGAAATACGTCCTGTCTTATCTTTTTTGTCGTATCAGTGGTGTAGAGGGTGATTTCCTTCTGCCATTGGGTTGGCATGTCAGTGAAATAACCTTATGTAGGGCTTGAAACCGGAAAAAGAGTCATTGTGGTGTTCTATTGTTCCACCTTGAGTACGACGTTAAACACCAATCAAACAAAATGTATTGTTCCACCATATCTCACACTCAACAATATGACAATTTTAATATTGACTGAACCAAACAATAAATTTACCATACTGCTTATAAATTATGGCTAACTCTGCAGTTTAACAATAAAACACTATGGTGTGTTTAAGTGGGTGTTGTTAGTTTGGCTGTTAACGACTTTAGCAATTCACCTTAAAACAGTCCTTATTGTGCTCTCTATCAACTGATTGCACAGGATGTTATTTGCACGGTGTCTATAACCGCTTGCCGGATAATCCTGAGCATGTTGACTTAAAGCTGAATCAACAATGACGGCTGTTATATCCGCAGTTATTAACCAATTGATGGGTTAGTGCTCTGACCACGGCACAAACGAATCCCCTAATCATATAACCAGAAAAATAGAACAAAATTAAAAAAAACCTATCCCATTACATTCAATGGGTAATCTAGGATTGTAATTGATTAACTGATAGGTGTGTTAAGTCAATAAAAAGTATATGAACTTTGGTGTTGAAATAGCAGTAATGAGAAATATTAATGCCTATTAAGAGTAGAGATTTTTATGGGGTGTTCCATGTACTTCACTCAACATGGCCAACATTTCACAACTCCGAGTAACGCAGAAAATACAGTCAATAGGGTTGTTTGAGCAGCTTGGAGAGTTGGCAGATTTCAGTAAATTTAGCTTTGTCAACCGACTCCACTACCAACACTACAATTAACCAGAATTAACTGGGCTGTTGTCAGCTGACATGCGTTACCATAGCAACATCATGGCCGGCTCTGAGAATACGAATTAACACTTAGTACCCAGATCAATAGAAAGAGATGGCGTGCAATTCTTTGAGAATGACTGGCTTATTTAATGCAATTTGACAAATGGAAAATCAACAGCCTGCCTTGTTGTAATAGCCACCCCGCTTCCCTTGACCTCTTCTAAATGATTAGATGTGATGATCATATTATCACTTCCTCCCTGGAAATGATGTTCATTCAAATTGGCAACAATTTCATACGAACTTGGATTCATTTGCTTTATTTAATATATTAGAAACTCAGGGTTTCATTTGTAAATAATGAATACTTTCCACATGTTATGGCTAGCTATTGATTTTTGTTATGTTTATTATAAAAGTAGATTTATTTTAATGGAAACAAAATCAGGGTTGACATTGTTAATATATGGATAATAAAAAGCGACCCATAATTTGAGAAGTTTGAAAAGCAGGTCTGTTGTTCTGCCCTTGGATATATGTGTTTGTATTTAGATGACAGAAATTCGGTTTGAAGTTTAGATTTAATTGTGAAGTGATTGAAATAACCATAACTGAGCTGTTAGCTGTTTGGCAATATAAAATACATGAGTTGTCTAAAATCAATGTTATGAACATCTGTCTCTTTCGGGAAATTGCGGGAGTGCTTTTTATGATTTTTTCTCATGGTCTGCCACTCTTTTTTTAAGCTAGGAACAGCTTGAAATGGCCACTCCGTCAACAAAAAAGTGAAATACCCTTAAGTTGGATGTAAAACCTCAAACAAACTTTTGCGAAATGTGTTGAACAGTTAAGTGTTTTAGATGACCAGCTACTCACAAGCTCATCTATGGTAACAGACTCTAGTATCGGTCTGCTAATATTACCTCATGTTAACGGTCCTTTAATACTGTTGTATTTTATCATTGTGCTGTCTGTGAGTGGTTTCTAATGTTTCAATTTCCTAAACGCTCTAGAAACGCATTAATACGATGTCGCACTGAATATATGGTAGCTAAATATTTTCCTGTTATGTTTTGTATAGGCAATTCCAGGGTCACACTGATGGAGCTAGTTGTATAGATATCTCTCCTGATGGAACAAAGTTATGGACAGGGGGTCTTGACAATACAGTTCGCTCATGGGATTTGAGAGAGGTACATTTCATTTTCAGTTTCTGAATTGTAACTTAAAGTGAAATGATTACATACAGCTATATTTATTAAAGTTTAATCCTAAACACACTTTTAACATTTTGGCATTTATATGAAATTGACGCTTTATCCATACATATTTTAAGAATTGACATATTTTAAGTAGAAATTATCAGTCTTCGGTCCTTGATGAGTTGTTTTATTATAATCAAAATTGTTACATGTTAAAAGTTAATAGACTTATCTATTTGAGTTATAGATCCCGAAAAAAATATCTCCTGAATTGATTGGTCAAATTTACGCTATGGGGCTAGTTTTTATCCCAAACAACTGAAAATGTACTAGAATGTGTTTGACTTCACCTTTTATAGTACTGGTGTCACATGACAATTTATCATTGCAGGGGAAGCAATTGAAGCAGCATGACTTTACATCGCAGATATTCTCCCTTGGTTATTGCCCTACAGGAGAGTGGCTAGCTGTGGGGTATGTAGGCTAAGTCACTTAAAGCGCATTGTTAAATAAAGCAGTACTGTTTACTTCGAGAGAGGTTTACTTTTATTAAAAAACCCGAGAAAACAGCTGTGACAAACCAATATGTATGACCTTTTCATAATTGTTACATAACAATTGGTGTATGATTAGTTTTACAGTCACTATGACTGTCACGTGCAAGTTCTAATTTGTTACTGTTCTACAAATAAATTTAGATCGATTCTATCTGTTGACCCTCAGGTATATGAGTGAGTCACACGAAGCGGCTTCGACAATCGCGGGTTAGTTTTTACAAGGTTTCTTCCTGGTTTTTCACTGTAATAAGGCAAGGAACAGTAAGAAGGGGAGAACCCGTCGTCATATAAGTGCAATATCCTGGAGTACGATGTTAAACCCCAATAAATCAAACAAACAAACAAACAAACAAACAAATATATGTGTCATTAAAAAAAAAAATGAATAAAAACTATGGGACACTGTTTTTATCAATGTAGTTTTGTGTGAATACTTGGATACTATTACAAGAGGAATCAAATAAATTTCCTTCATCATCCTTTAAAACAACCATTTAAAAACAAAATTTGACCTATTGTTGTAGTATGGAGAGCAGTAATGTTGAGGTATTACACCACACAAAACCGGACAAATATCAACTACACCTTCACGAGAGCTGTGTCCTGTCTTTGAAGTTTGCTTATTGTGGGAAATGGTTTGTGAGCACTGGTAAAGATAACCTATTAAATGCTTGGAGGACACCCTACGGAGCCAGCATATTTCAGGTAGGCATGTCTTACAACATAGGAAGATGGCCTTTGAAATCATGTGTTTTTCAAAGGGATACAAAATCTGCAGATTTAAATGTTTTTCCTTCAGCAAAACATTGAGAAAAATAAGGCAATGGAAATTTTTCGTTCTTTTCTTTTTTCTTTATAATGAATTGCTGGCGTATTGAATTTGTTCATTATTTGTAAAAGTTATGGTACTCCTATACTTATTGCAATTGTTAGTATTAACGAGCTTTAGATTTTTGGTTTAAATTTGAGTGAAATCAAAAGGACAATTTTACAACACGTTTTTTCTTCACTTTTCAGTCTAAAGAGTCTTCCTCAGTATTGAGCTGTGACATTTCTACAGATGATAAATATATCGTGACGGGATCTGGAGACAAGAAAGCCACATTGTATGAAGTCATATTCTGAGCATCCCATCATCACTGTCAGGATTTCAAACTATACAAATGTTTTCACAGTGGAGAGTTGTTCCCCATGGACAAATTTTCAGCTTCATTTTACCTTCCTTTTATGGTGGAGTTATTCCCCTTCCTTATCTGAATTAAGGATCAAGTGTGAATAACAAATAGGAGTGTGTTGTGTTGTGGCAGTTTTGAAAATCAGAGTTCAGACATTTGTTAGCAACTTCTTGATGTAAGCTGTTAATGACCTGATTGTTGGTGATGGAGTAACCTCTTTCCTGAATGTGTGCTGTTAGCCGAACATGAATCAAAGACGATGGAGACATTGGCCTCAGAGATTTGTACAGTTATTCATAAATATAGATATATTATATATATAATACACACCTTTGGACTTATTAAAGGATTGTTGGCAGCTAGTGATTATTGTAGGGCTGTGTATAACGTGTGCTACTCACTGTGGACCATATACTCTATTGGTATTACGAACTTCTCAGTCCTCAAATATACAGAGGAATTCACTTCCTTGGAACTGTAATTTATGGACCGAAATCTGTCTGATCAATATGTAAATGTATATACATATATATATGAAACTGTAGAGAGTGCCGATTGTGGAAAAAAAGACTTGTATATAAAATCTACACCTGTCATTGGTTGCCATGGATACGACATCAGTGACCTGCCAATTGTTGTAAATATTCTCTCTGACATAATCCTGTTGTCATGGCTTGTTGATTTCAAATGTACATCCATAGATTTACATAACTTCTAAATCACATTGGTGATTGAATCACTTTAGACATAAAACGACGTTGTAGTGGTGAAATTGTTAAGTGGTAATATTGTAGGATTTCATTCATGCCTTCAAATCTAATATTTGAGGATTTATCGTCTCATTTTTTTAACGTCTTCATTATTATTGGTCACAGATTTGAATTTGATTTATTTTTCAATCCTCACTTCTGTTCAATTGAAAGACCCATATAATTATTATGTACAACTGATTAAGAAAAAAAAGGCAGAAAAACTCTGGTCAATATTGTTTTTGGTTTTCATGACGTTATGAGGAAAATTTGACTTAATATTTGCTCAACTTTTTTGCTTCAGTCACACCCATAATTTTATGAATGGTGAGTTTTAGCTTCAGAAGACATTGTAGTTAGATTTTTTTGTGTAAAGTCTCGTGGTATTGACTATTGCACAGTGAAGTCGTAAAACAATGGTATAAGAGAGTGTATATGTTATGGAAGTCATGCTATGTGTACTGGTATATCAAATTTTCCTGTCCTATATAGTTGGGTGTGAAAGTTCCAATCAATTGAAAGTACATCGATTTGAAATTTTTGTCCAGTAATCCAACATATTTTGTGCAAAGTGACACTTAACAAGTGATCACCTTCATCAATTTAACTCACAGGAATGTGGAAGGCTAACATCAGCTGTGTTGGGACCTTATTGGCTCCTAGTTTGCACAATTCAAGTTCTTTTTGCCATGTGTGTCCCTGAGAATTGGAAAGCAACTGTATAAATTCTGTGCTCACCTCCTCGTGCTGATTGTTCTTGCTTAAATAAAAGCAAATAAAACCCAACTGATGACCTCTATTTATTTCAGCTTGTGTATAACTATACCCGAGTTGCCCAGTTTCCTAATGTGACACCCGCACACGCTACAGCACCCATCACCACTCTGACACTCAGGGATTTTTCTCGGGGCAAATTTGCATTTTCTTTTTGTCAGGTTTTTGGTTGTTACATGTCTATCTTGTTCACAATTCCTACAACTCAAAGGTCTCTTCTTATGGAGATTGAACAGTTCAGTTGTTGGATTACCATTTATTATTGCGCCTGTTGGATATTATGCCCTTTAATAAATGACTCGAAAACAAAACTGATGAACCTGTGTTGTTTGTTATTATTTTATTAAGGTTTAAACCTTCAGGTTTTTTTTTTAGTGCCAAAATGTTAGAAGCATCCCCCCTGTTCCATAAGGCCTTAACTGGTAAATAAAGTGACCCCCTTGAATGCAAAATGATATCAGTTGTATCATTAATGCAATATAGATTATATTGATGTTATGATCAGGTACCCGTACCTGGATTTTTGTGACACCTTCTATTGTGGGGGTGGTCTTTTACAAGGATTGAAAACAAACCGAAATAATTATCTGGTTTTCTGATCACTTGTCGATTAAATACCATTCCTTTGTGAGTGACTAGCTTCATTCTCCTGGTACAATTTGTTGCAACGATTTTAGAGGATTTCTAGTATTTGTGGAGTTGTGATTGATATATATATATATTTTTTTTTCTTCCTCTCCAATCAAAATGCTGCAAATAAAGGGAATCTTGTGAAACTGTTCAACAATTCGTACAGTGTGACTGCACCAGTGACCTGTGGTGCTTGCTTTGTATCTTGTCATTGCCCGTTACCAAAGTTGATGAGAAATGTTCATCAGATTTCAATGATTGAATTGATTGATAAACCAAGTGTGGTGAGAGGGACCAAGCCCCAAAAAGGCTATTTAACTTACATGACGGTGCACCCTAGATGGTAACAAAGACAAAAACAATCCAAAGGTGTAAAACACAGACTTCACAAACTGTGAATCAACGTGTTTCCCTTTAGATCTGAGAGCACCAGGGCAATCCTTCAGAGTGTCACCAGTTAATATGTATATTGCCTAAAGGATATGGAGTATATTGTAAATTAGCTGAGGGTACTGTAATTGTATAAGACAATGGGCAAATCCTATCTCTTCATGGAAAGGAAAACTGTAAAAAATCTTGGGGGGGCGAATGTTCGTTATTTTTATAGAAAAATATTGACTTTTATGTTAACCTTGTGCGTTCCGGAGGTCAGATTACCAATAATCCGAATTCAGTGTGGATTGTCTACCTTGCAAGTCTAAGCAAGATGCCTGGGATTGTCCATTCTTTCTTTGTAGCCAGGGATGGTTTTCTGCAACCATGTGGCTGGCATGCATCATGTGAGTGAAAAAAACTTCAGTATGGTGTAAAACCCGAAAGTTCTGAATCGAAGCTGCTTTTCGGGTGATATACATTACAGCAGCTATATTCATAACATTGCAAGGAGAAAATATATTGGATAAGACTGGATCATTGTAATTCTGGGGAATTTGATTGTGTCAAAAGTTATCTGGAATGTGCAAGGTTAACATCAATATTTTTTCGATAAAAATAATGGAAATTTGCCTGACTAGTTTATAAAATATTCCTTCCATAAAAAGATAGGATCAACTCCTAGCTACATACGGCTATCATATCTTTAGTAGGGTACGGACAAATAGTCAAAATCATCTGGACACCTAAAGTCCATGTGTTTCAATTGTCATATTGTCTTCTTTGTAAAACTAGGCACAATCAAATAAAATTAATTCTGATGTGTGTTAAAGAGAAAGTTGTATGCATTGCCTTGGACTTCTTAAACCTTCTAGTCTTGAGATAGTTTCAGTTTTATTGTTGTATATTTTTTATATTAATACATATTGGCGAACTGTGATCGTTGTTTCCAGTAGATATGGAATCATACATTCTTAATTATTGAAGAATCTTATTCATTTACTTACGATAAACTTACAATAATATAAGTTTAGCTAAATCGACGTAAGATGATTCATTATTTAAAAGTTAGACGATCTGCCCTGTACCTAACACAATATATTGCCCTAAATCCCGTCGATAGAGACACCTGGTGAAGGATGCAAATTGATCTACTGTTATCGCTTGCCTCTCAATACAAAACATTTTTGGTTTTTAGCCCACCATCATCTGATGGTGGGCTTTTCTGATCACTCTCATCCGTGGTCCGTCCGTAAACAATTTCTTGTGATCACCAATGCTCAGAAACTATGGTTCG
>JARFOD010158656.1:0-12114 GCA_031763545.1 Mopalia muscosa | reverse complement strand
CACGTCATTGCCATATGACACGTGTATCGATTAAAAAAAATCGATACGGTCTACGCTATCTAGGGGTCCCTACTACTCACCTACGACTGAAATATTCTGCCACACCACACCCAGATGATTGTCATTCAGCGTATCTTTATTAAAGTCATTAAAGTGGAATTTAGGTCTAATGCTGATGTCATACATCATATACAGAAGAAAACATATAATGCATCTCAGGTCTACAATGTGGCGGCAATTTGACATATCTTATGCGAATCTTGTTTACGGGCCACATGGGCCGTGATATGTGTAGTGTATGAATATGTTCAGAATTATATATTTTGTTAGCCGGAAGTTCATTTACCGCCGTAGGCTCATTATTCACACGCATTGCAAAACTAACGAAGTTTAGTTGGCAATGTAATATGCAAATTTGTTATTTATGTCAGTGAAATATCAGGATTTTCTTCACTCATAAAAGTGATATTTCACTGCTGTTAAATGACAATTTTTGTTACTTCGAACTGTTTTGCGTCAAAACACTTAGTTTCTATTGTGACGTTACATATGAACGTGTGTCATTTCACCACGCAACACAAAGGTTACATTTATCGCCACTTTTTGAATAACGCCCTTCTATCCCACGCTATCATTAGAATAACCTCATTCTGTTGCGATCTTGCTTGGTTTGAAGTTGTCATAGAAAATTGAGTAAAACAGCTCTGATTCATGATGTAAAATAATATTACACCGTGCAGTGAATAGTTGGAAGGATAAACCACTCGAGGCTCTGTGTCTTGTGAGTTCTCTTTCACCATGCACTCACTCGAGCAATATTTATGGTATTCAAAATTCGCTGTGTAATATCCTCTATTTAAATTAGTAGTACATTATATCATGAAGCCAAAATAGAAGGAATCCTCGATGTGGACTAGGTTTATTAGTGAGTATGATAAAATTCCTGTACAACGTTCGTCAATCGTATTCTCGCGAGAGTTTCTATAGTGGACAAGACTAGGACAACTTTCGTGCGCTACGCCAGGCTGTCGAGCGTTAATTTCCGCCAATATTTTGGGCGAATGCCTCAGTCGGAGAAATAAAAGTAGTAAAAAACAAGATATTCGGGGTGTATCTTAGAGTCAATGTCTCGACGTAGACAGTAGAATCGATTCTATTTTAGAAGGAACGTTCGTATGACGTCCCAGATAAAATACACAGTACTTTCGATGACTTTTGAGTGGTGCTGGGATGTGGCTTAACGGTAAACTGTGTTATCGGGCTCGACGTCCAATGTATAGTGATATAAACGTAGTCAACCAAAGAAATCTATTCTATTGACCAACAAAGTCAAATATGTCTGCCTTTTTTGATAAAAGTCGTATAATGAAACAGTTAAGAACTTTTTAATTCTGAAGGGTTGGATAACTCATAAACAGGCCATCATTGTATTATATTCCTCTAATGGACAAGAGTGTGTGTCGTTTGAAAAATAGATGGCACAACTCCAGCCAGTTTGTAGTTCTGTGGACATCTCTCTTGTTTATGTATGTGGTAAATTGCTTGCCAGAGGCTTGTAATTTCGCTTAATCAACGGTATTAGGTAATTGTCATGTCGTAACGCCCTGACGAAGGTTGGATATGTAAACCGCACAATCCGGGTCTAAATTGGGAACTAGGGAATGGGTTAAAAAAGAGAAATAATTCCTTATATGAATGTGACCAATCTTGCACCCAGTTTCCTGCTCTCCTAATACATGACTATCACAATATTGCATCTACAATGGCTACCTCTCTCTATCACAAAGGCTTATTAGAGCATATATGAAAAACATAATCTAATGGAACATCAAACTAAATGAGGCGAAACTGCCCTCTAGACCTTAGCGCTTATAACGATATATGCATTGGTTAATTTTTACGTATCTCAAAAACCAGTTTAAATGTTTATTTATTCCTAACCTATACTGTTAGTAGAACCTGGTCTTCCCAATCAGCCAAAACCTGATCAGACCCAGTTCGACCGGCAAAACACATGGTGAAAAATATATGGTTATAAACCCCGACCAGCAAAAACCTGGTCATTCGTCATCGGATAGAAGGCCGATACATATAATATTGTTTGCTATATTCTTTATATACCACATAAATAACACATATTCTCTTGAGATGTCTGTGGGTTGCCCGTACCGAGTCTAGCTTAAGATCTCTTGTCTCCGGTCTCTGTGAACATGAGATGATTTTATAAATCAACATCTCTGTGTCAGTGTGATTCCTATCTAGAAATATAAACCGTTACGACGAACAGCTCGCTTCCAATCGCAATGCGCAGTTAACTTCAGAACTACATGTCTTAATCAGGAATTCATGAGAACTATAATGTTATTCTCCAAATTACATTAATTTAAGTAAGTCTTATAAAAGTAATAGTGAATAAACTGCACTGTAAAACCACCAATCACACTTTAACACATATATTTTTTCTCCTAGTAGCCTAGTTATACACAACGAGGCCAGCTTACATTGGCTGCATTAAGTTGCTTTACAAAGCCTTCTGGACAGTGCTGCCTTCAGGTATGAACTTGTCTTGTTTATAATTGCTGGACTAACTTTTCAATTACCCAGATGGTGGTTTTGGTTAGAAGGTCAGGAAGACCAACATGTCACTAGGTTGGAGACTTCTTAGCGTTTTGTTTAACAGTGATGCCTCGTGTCAATATATTACAAATTCTTTACCCAGTTCAAATTATCCCTTTAAGTTTTCTCGCTACTTATTCAAAACTGCTGAAAATGTCAAATATTTGTTTCCTGTCGATTATAAAGCTCGGTATTGTGCTGAGTGTCTAAAACACGTGGTGATGTGTATACTGTGTAATGATGTGTGCGTCCCTTCTAAACTCTAGGTATAATTCTTAATTAGAACATATTCTAGAGTAGAAAAGTTTGCTGGTTGAAACTCATCCAGGAATCGAACCCAAGACCCTCACAGTCAGGCACCGAATCGAGAGCAGTAAATGCCGCTTGCCTAGATCACACTGCCACTAATATAAAAAAGATATCACGTGAAATATTGACCAATAATACGCTTCTCCTAAGGATTGAACGTTTTATAAAAATATGAAAGCATCTGGCAACCGAGGGCCCAAATCTAGTATGCACGAAAACTAGAACAACACAGTCTAGCAGGCAAACTATTATGACCATCGCCGGCACATTACAACTGTATAAATAGAGCGGGACTATGTAATGTTGTCGCACAGTTGCAGATAACACAATGCTTTTTAAAGGTACTTTCAACTTTAAATATTTCAATTTAACAATAATTTTTTTTCATTTTGACCCACGTTTACACATTTTTAACTGCTGGATTTTCTTCTTACTGTGACAGAGTCGAACTGCGTCACGTGACTCCCTGTCCTGAAAGTGATGATGTGTGTTTACCTCAAAGATGAAGTCTAGGTTAAAAAGCTAGATGATATTTGGTGGTGACAAAATGTGTTGGTACTTTAGGCATCACTATTTTCAGAATAGATTCGTTCGCCCACCATTCCGGAAACTTCCCTTCTCCTCTTTACTTGTGACTCAACCAAAGGGCGTACATATTCTACCCAAATGTATTATTTAAGCGAAGAGTCATCCACTTCCACTTTGTGTGACTATGTTTTAATTATAACCCAGCTCTTGAATTATGTCATATAAGCGCATAATCAGGACACGCTCATTATGGTAAGTTACCAAGCTCTTAATTAAATACACCCACCACAGAAAGGACGATATCACGGCAATAGATTTAAGGAATTAAGGCTTGCTAATTATACTCAATCTTGAAGCCTGTTCTATAGACTTTGCGCTCGCAAACCAATTCGGCCTAGCTGTTATGCTACTACCCTCGGCGAGCGCTAGGGTTATATTAAGCAGGTCTATAAATTGATTGATTGATTGATTGGTGTTTTACGTCGGGCTTAAGGGTATTTCACTTAATATTTCACTTAGTATATGACGGAGGTGTATTCCAACAATAATTGACACTAGAGCAAACGCGATGTGAAGCGTTTCCATAGTTTTGGAAACTTAATTTTCCTCCAGTGCTAACTAAAAACAAGGTTACTTCTCTTCAAACAAACTGCCCTTAGCCAGAGGGCTCTCTGAGTTAAAAATATGACAACCGCAGCTCATCTCTATCTTTATATATGTATGGCCTTTTTGTTAATACTATTATAATATTTCAAAACTTATCTTAAAGGACGAAAACTATTCTTACAATGAAAAATATCTTTTGACTTTTCCTGCAAAATGTTATATCAGTATTAAAGCAAATGATGAGATAAGCGAAGTTATGTATACATTAACTGCGTTAAAATAAACATTGATAAAAGAATCAGATCAGCTTCATGTTTCCCCTTTGCTCTGAGTGCACCGCGGCAACTAGAAACTCCCCTCCAACACTATACGCTCATGGTATGTGTGTTTACAGGTTACAAAACATGTGTTCGCAGGCTACAACACATGTGTTTACAGGTTACAACACATGTGTTCGGAGGCTACAACACATGTGTTCACAGGCTACAACACATGTGTCTGCAGGCTACAACACATGTGTTTGCAGGCTACAACACATGTGTCTGCAGGTTACAACACATGTGTTCGCAGGCTACAACACATGTGTTTACAGGTTACAGCACATGTGTTCGCAGGCTACAACACATGTGTTCTCAGGCTACAACACATGTGTTCACAGTTACAACACATGTGTTCGCAGGCTACAACACATGTGTTCGCAGGTTTCAACACTTCTGTTCGCAGGTTACAACACATGTGTTCTCAGGTTACAACACATGTGTTCTCAGGCTACAACACCTGTGTTCTCAGGCTACAACACATGTGTCTGCAGGCTACAACACATGTGTTCGCAGGCTACACACATGTGTCTGCAGGCTACAACACATGTGTTCGCAGGCTACAACACATGTGTCTGCAGACTACAACACTTCTGTTCGCAGGCTACAACACTTCTGTTCGCAGGTTACAACACATGTGTTCGCAGGTTACAGCACATGTGTTCTCAGGCTACAACACATGTGTTCACAGGATACAACACATGTGTTGGCAGGCTACAACACATGTGTTCGCAGGCTACAACACATGTGTCTGCATGTTACAACACATGTGTTCACAGGATACAACACATGTGTTCACGAGTTGCAGCACATGTGTTCGCAGGCTACAACACATGTGTTCACAGAATACAACACATGTGTTCGCAGGCTACAACACATGTGTTCGCATGTTACAGCACATGTGTTCTCAGGCTACAACAAATGTGTTCACAGGTTACATCACATGTGTTCGCAGGCTACAACACATGTGTTCGCAGGTTACAACACATGTGTTCACAGGCTACAACACATGTGTTCACAGGCTACAACACATGTGTTCACAGGCTACAACACATGTGTTCGCAGGCTACAACACTAGCATTATTGCACATCTGAATGTTTAATGGAGTTAACAGAGGTGCTGTTTTACTAGTGGCATATTTTGCGCTTTGATTGTGCATAAGTGCATATTTATTCATACAATCTGACCTGAACACCCCCTCAACCCCCGCCCTCTAAAAGAAAAAAATATTTATGGTCTGACGCATCTTCTCTAGCCAATAATTTAATTCCCAGTTCTGCACTACGGCCTTTTAGGGGTTAACTGCATGTAACCGGAATTACAGCTAGCCTACGGCCCCTCGTAGAAAAAGTGTCTAAGTTTCGAGTTAAAGTGCTGACAGCATATGTTCAATGTCATACTCTACTTTTGACAATTTGTTTTACTTTGTAAAGCACTATTGACATTTTCGCAGATATGGTGTCTGTAGGGGTGGTAACATGTGCAATACTCTCATTGAGTTGGTTGTATACCCTGGACATGTCCTTTCCGACAAGACTTCACCAACTTTTATTGTGGAGAATCGCCGTCATTATTACAAGCAGAAGCTTCTCGTAACACACCATCTAATTGGTTGCGTAATAGTTCGCACGCAACCAATCAATCGCTTGACAGTGGCGTTTGGTTCAATGCTTTTGTTCAGCCAAGGGTTATAATGCAGAGTAGCCTGGAATAAAACTCTCGCCTACAGAGGATTGGTCTTACACAAAGGCTCGTCAAAGGGTGTTCAAGTAGGTGAGGGTTTTATTAGGGTTATTAGAATGTGAATTGATATTACACAACCTGTGGAATCACTTTTTATTGATATAATTTATTTTTCTAGTGGCATGTTTTTCGCTTTAATGGGCCAATTTGTGGCAATTACGTACAGTACCGACTTTACCCTGTACCTTGGAGGTAACACGGCGATTGGCTTTAATCAAATCGCACTGGCCATTACGTGTCAACTATAATGCTAATCGCGTACGACGCACCGATAACATGTAAATTTATATTAACCAATTGGTGAAATATAGCAATTAACAATCCACTCTATTGACATATACTTTCTAGAATAAATGTCGTGTGAAACAAAATCCGTCAAGCAAGGGATATAAATAATGAGGAAATTTTATGTAATTTGTCTTATCCTGATCTAAATTGTCACACGGTAACTCGGTTAATGTAAAACACAATGGAGGATATTTGCAACATAAGCAGTCGTTTAACCTTTGAGAAGAAACAATTCATGGTGTCAAAAGAAATAAATTGCGGTAAACAGCGTAATCAAATAAAGGTGCAAGGCATAGCTGTTTAAATAAAGACCGATAAGGTTTCAGACAGAAACATTTACCCCTTCGGCTATATACATAAATTTTCACGGATGAAAGGTCAGAATAAACAATTTGTCAACATAGCATCATAGGATGTAGCCATTAAGCTGTTTATATTATTTTCTGTGTTTAAGCTAACAAAAAAAATATGATCGACTGATTACATATTTATGCTCACCTTATCCACTGGATACACACCGTGGATGCATGCTCATGTTTTCTGACATGTTCTAACGGTTTGATTTACTGGCAATTAACATTTCGAGAAAATTATGCCTTTTAAGTCTGATAGAATCCAATTTATATTTGATATTCGCGATAAATTTCCCGCTCCCCTAAGGCTTCATCCTACCACGAAAGTCCCACTTGATGTCAGATATATACGTTTGGTGAAATAATGTTACTTTAGATTTATTCTCTCGGAAGAACATACGTTTCTTCAAGAATTTGCCAGCTGGAGAAGTCAATAATTACGACCTGGAGAAGTCACAGAAAGTCACCAATAATCCCAGCACCATTATTTTACGAAAACACCAATATACTTCAATAACATTTCTGTTATTTGGAAATAAATTGGTTCATAAAATAATTTACCTTTCCCACTTTTACAATGTTTTTAAGGATGATTTGTAGAAATATGTTGTGATTAAATCTTAAATAACATTAAATGGTGTGTCGTCAGTCAGTTTTTACCATAACGACTAACAAGTTTACGATAGTTCAAATGCAAAAAGCTTTCAGACAAGATATAACAGATTTAAATGATGTCACAAGCATTTCTTTATTGTAACAATTACAAATTAATATCGATATATTTTCTTACAGATCAGTTATACGGGAACAGGTATGAACCCTGCCCGGAGTTTAGGACCCGCCGTTATCACTGGAAAATGGGATCATCATTGGGTAAGCATAATTGTTTTACACTATCTTCAGCTACCACATGTTTTACACTGTCTTCAGCTACCACATGTTTTACACTGTCTTCAGCTACCACATGTTTTACACTGTCTTCAGCTACCACATGTGTTACACTGTCTTCAGCTACCACATGTTTTACACTGTCTTCAGCTACCACATGTTTTACACTGTCTTCAGCTACCATATATTTTATACTGTCTTCAGCTACCACATATTTTACACTGTCTTCAGCTACCACATATTTTACACTGTCTCCAGCTACCACATATTTTATTCTGTCTTCAGCTACCACATATTTTACACTGTCTTCAGCTACCACATGTTTTACACTGTATTCAGCTACCACATGGGTTACATTGTCGTCAGCTACCACATGTTTTACACTGTCTTCAGCTACCACATATCCATGGCGATTATTGCTTAGGAAAGTGTGTCTTCCTGGTAAGTAAGGTAGGGTTTGATTGCGCTTTCTGCAACAATTAAAAGATTGATCACCTAAAACAGGGATTGGGCATGAAACTGAGTCACCTAGTGGGTATTTGTGAAAAATTGATTCATTAAGTGATGGAATGTGTGAATTGACTTAACGACTGTGTTTTTGTGTGCTAGAATGAGTTACCGATTGACGGATCAAGTGTTTATATATGTGTGGGTGTGTGAATTAACCAGCGACAACACACTGGTTTCTTGAGTCCTTGATTGATTTACCTTCTGTCGTCATATAAGTGAAATACCCTTGAGCACGACGTTAAACGCCAATCAACCAACCAAACAAACAATTGATTGACTTACCGGTTGACTGTAAGTGGGAGAAAATGAGTCACTGATGGACTTAGGTGTGGGATAGTGTATGTGTTTAAATTGTCTCAGAAATCAATCTCCCTTAAATACGAATTGCATCCATTTTACTTTTTCACCATGCAGGTCTATTGGATCGGTCCACTCGTTGGGGGTGTCATTGCTGCTCTGATGTACGAATTTCTTTACTCGGCATGTTCCGTGGCGAAGTACGACAAGAGACGAACCGTGTCGGACATCGATCCGGGATCATCAGAAATGAAAACTACCTCTGCTGTCGTCGCTTAATTCAAACTTAACATTTCCTATGCCATGAGATATTAAATAATTCTTAACTATTGGACACATCATACCTTAAATGATTACTTGCAATACTAAATCTTGAGGTTGTCTGATCTTGTTAAGAATTTTGATACTTTTTATGACTATATAACATTGACACGTCGTGTTCTGTTTATAAATGTAGCACATCACGTGACCAATATAAAGTACCTATTAAATAGATTTACCACATAGAGGGAGCATGCCAAGTATATGTAGACCTACCATGTTTAACTTATCAATTTTTCCTATATATTAACTAATTTTTTTGTAATTCACATTAATCGCTAAGCAATTTGAGAGAGTTGACAAAAGCCAATCGTATTCTCGCGAGAGTTTCTATACTGGACGAGACTAAGACAACTCTCGTATACGCTATGCTAGGCCATTGCACATTAATTTCCGCCAATATTTGGGGCGACGTATGCCACAGACCAGCCAATGAAGAAAGTTCAAAACTATATTACGAGTGTATCTTAGAGTCAATGTGTTGACGTGGGAAGAAGAATCGGTTATATTTTAGAAAGGACAAGAGTGTCTAGATTCAAAGTCATTAGAAAGTGCCACAATGGCAAATTCTAGGCGGAGGTAAAATCCGTGTTTCATAAACCCTAAAGTTGTTAACAACACTCCTAGAACGATTGACCTGAAGATATTCGATTAGAGCGAATGGCGTCATTACGATGGTCACTGACTCCCATTGTCGCCAGACTCCCGGCTAAAATTAAGGTTCCGAAAAAATTATGATGTTCCGTATTTGTGTCCGTCGTCATATACGTGAAATACCCTTGAGTACGACGTTAAACACCAATCAAACAAACAAACAAACCGAAAAAATTATGCTGTTTATTAAAGCCTTGTTAGAATCCAATAGGGTTAATCTTACCATGGAAACCTTACTTTTGATGTCAGATATATACGTTTGGTGAAATAACGTTACAGACGTTTCATCAATACTTTGCCAGCTTGAGAAGTCATTAACTATGACATAGAGAAGTCACAGAAAGTCGACAATAACCCTAGTATCATTAGATATATATACATATATATCTAGTTCAAACATTTAAGTCATTGGGCAATTAATTTGTTCAGAAAGTTATCTACCTTTCCCAATTCTTACAATGTTTTACAGCTTAATTCGTAGAAATGTTTTGTGATTAAATCTTAAATGCCGTTAATTGTATTTTTGCCAGTTAGTTTTTGCCATGTAGAATGACAATTTTACGCGTGTTCAAATGCAAAAAGATTTTAGACAAAGTATCATTGTCAAAGTAGTATCTAATTCTAAGTTGTCTGATATGCTGGTCGATACTTATATATTTGGCAAGCATAGGCTAAAATAAAAACTATAGTTTTGGTTGTTTAAATCTCTTTAGTGGTTGACTCTATATAGTATACGGAACAAGATGCTGGACGTTAAAATGTTTAAATTACTATAAAGAAAACTATGTCTTAATAATTGCTCTAATTCAGCAATGGGTGTGTTTTACCTGTGAATACTCATTAACCAACAGGTAACTATAACCCAAATTACAAGTCTCGTTAATATAACAGTCTATACCATGTTGACAACAGCCAAAGAATGATTCACTACTGTAGTTTCAGCTAAAACCCCAGACTCTGTTGCTTGAAAAGACGAATTAGTTTTTTCATTGCTTAAAAAGACGAATCAGCTGTTTCGTTGCTTGAAAAGACAAGTTTTGTATTGCTTGAAAAGACGAATCGACAAATCGGTTGTTTCTTTGTATAAAAAGACGAATCAGTTTTGTTGTGTTGCTCGAAAAGACGAATCGGTTGTTCTGTTTGCTTAAAAAGAGGACTCATTTGTCTTGTTGCTTGAAAAGTGCAACAGTGTATTTGTTGCTTGAAAAAACGAATCTGTTGTTTTGTTGCTTGACAAGACGAATACGTATCTTTGTATCTAACTGTAATTAAATTTGAACTGGTTTCAACATATGTAGACCTTAGATTTAGACTCATATTTACAATAAGTAATGTAACTATACAATATAACAAGGATCTTTTATTTATATGCATGGTCTAATTATAGTAATTATTTAGTTTAATTGCATGGGATGCTAATTCCTGTTTGACAACTCAATCGCTTTGTACATGACGTCATAGAAATTTAGTGCTGGGTCAATGTGACCTGTATGGGCGTTCGTCAGCCAATTATAGCATTTTAATTACCATCACATTAAACTGCAGGAAAGACCGTTAGTGCGGTTATCACTTCATTAAATCTCGTTTATCGCCCACATTTATGTCATGATAAGTTAACCAGTTCTCACTTTGATATTAAAGTACAAATAAATGTTGATTTTTTATTCAAATTTTGTTGTTTTTATTTCTCAGTAGCAATCTACCCACGACACTATACTGCTATAATGCCATCATTTGAAACGAAAGGGATTTTCTCCTGAGTGCTTCTCGTCTTTAGATTGTTTGGTTAGGGTGTATCGTCGTACTTAAGGTTATTTTACTCACATGACAACACCATGGATGAACGAAACCACCCTCGAAACCACTAGCAAGAAACGAAGACAAAGTAGAACATTCACACGCCGTTATACAAAGTCGTCTCAAATATATCGGCTCCTTGTGCCCCTGACCTTAGTTCTGAACCCAGCCAAACAACGTTGTGAAAACTTTTTGATAGTGTCGTGTTCATTGTTGACACAGAATTTGGTGGACGACCAGTTATGTTGCCACAACCTTAGAATGCAACCACACGGCAAGGAAACAGGGGCCCCTTTCACAAAATGTTTATGACAAATAAATATCGTACGATAAAATTACGTCATGTTAAACTGTAGCGCCCAAAATATCGTACTATATTTAATTTTCGTACGATGTTTTGTGAAAGGGGCTCCGAAACGTTATAAGCTACGGTGTAATATTGTTGTTGCATCATACAAAGTTTTCACGGCATTGTTACGTTGTACAAAACGCTTCCAATTCACAACTAGCTCACAAAGGAGTATATTTGTGTTGTTACAACGTTAAAATACAACGTTTCCATGTGATGTTTTGACAACGTTATGATACCGTTGTATCAACTGGTACAAACTAACAACCAAATTTCAGTGCAGTAACGTTGTTATTTGGTTACTGTGCAACGTTACCAATGTATAGCTTGTATAAAACGTTACAGTTACGTAGTGTACGGGTTGCTGGGGAAATGAAGGTCCTCCCCATCCCTCCTCTCAATGTCTTCATACATTTACTTGTTAACTGACAGGTAATAATGGTCAAACACATATCTGAACATACCTACAGCGTCAAGTTATTGAGCTTATCCCAGTTTGATTACTTTAATTCTTTATTTTTATTTATTTAAATAGGA